>CM070642.1:13621078-13879370 GCA_036346575.1 Dendrocalamus sinicus | reverse complement strand
AATTATCGTTGTTGACCATCCAAAAATAATACCAAGGGTGAATCTTTCCATTTCAAAGTTGCTAAAAGGTTTTATCAATATTGAGCACCTTGATCTGAGTGATTGTGATTTTGAGAGCTATGACGATGACCACCACAACTTGAAGATGATGTCAAAGGTAGAAGAACATCAACTTCATGGGCATGTGCTTCATGGCAAGTAACAAGGATGATGATTGCTGAGAATCCCGGAGTGAGGTAAGACCGTCATATGATGAGATTGAAAATGGTCTAGTTAACTTGCTATTGAATTGAAAACAAACTAAAATGAAATTGAAAGAAAACAATTTTGTAGTCAAAAGCTTGAATTCTGATATTAATGGACTTAGAGCATCTATTCCTAAAGATAATTCTTGTGAAGCTTGTCAAGTCTTACATTCTAAGTTGAAAACTGCTAGATCAGTTAATGCAACAAACTTGGTTCAACTTAGAAATGTAACTAATAGATTTGATGAACTAAGAATGGTACATGATTCTTGTGATGGGAAATTTAAACCTGCTAATGATGAAATTGAAAAACTGAAGTCTAACTCTTTTAAAGCATGTTCTAAGTATGAGTTGCTACAAGGTAGGCTTAATTTATCTTAGGAATCAATTCAACAAATACTCTATCATGAAAACCTTTCTTGTTCTAACTGTCTTAAGTTAAATATTGAAATTGATGCTCGAACTAGGCAGTTGAAGGAGTTTGCTGAAAAATAAAGATTGGCTCAATCTAGTACTTCCAAGAATCCTGTGATAGAATATGTTAATTTCACAACTTGTCCCTCACTGGCTAGAAAAAATGAGTACCTTAAGAACACTTTAGAAAGGTTTTCTTTTGGCAAGAATAATTTGAATATGATTCTAGACAAGTTGAAAACTAGTGTGAAAAATCATGGTTTAGGATCTAATTTTATTGAGCATGCTAAGAACAATCCTCCTAAAGTTATTAAGGTACTCGAACCAGGAAAGTTTGAAGTAGAATTTGAACCAAAACAAATTGTCTTTAGATCTAGTGGTATTGCAAGAGAGATTGCTACCAAACTGAGTGCTATGAAATCGATTGATATGATCACTTATCAAGTCAAGTATTAATGCACTCATTGTGGTAAAGATGGTCATTTGGTTCAATTCTGCTTTAGAAAAGAAAAGAATGAGAAGAAAGATAGGATAAAAAAATGTTTTCAACCAGCTGCATCTCGTGGTCGAACCAGCATACCTGAACCAGACGTTTGACCAGTTGTTTCTCGTGGTCGGACCAACATGGTTGAACAAGATTTTTGATCAGTTATTTCCCGTGGTCGGACCAACTTCTTGAGAGACTTTTGACTAGTGGTTTTTTCTCATTTAGACCGGTCAGAGGTTAGATCAGCTTTACGTAGGTGGTCAGATCATTTTTTACCAACTTTTTCTGCTTGTCTAGACCGGTCAGCAGTCAGACCAGCTCTAGTGAGGAGGTCAGACCGCCCCGTGGTCGCACCAGTGTCTCAACGACTATCTGGTCAAAATGTGTCAGATGCTAATGCTCCACTTAAATATTCATCAATGCATGTTTTTGCTCCTGTTCGTCGAGTATCTCAGTATTAGATACCTAAATCTTTATTGTCTAACCCCAGTACTAAGATACACGACGATTGTTCGTGCTCTGGGCTTGTGCATAGAGGAAGAATAACATATGGTTCATTGACTCAGTTGTTCTCACCACATGACCGGAGACTCATGATGGTTCTCCTCCTCACTCATGTCCCCGGTGATGAGATGATCACTTTTGGGGACAACTCTCAGGGCGAGTTCTTGCTAAAGGCATCGTCGCGTGTCAGCGATAAGTTCATCTTAAAGGACGTCGCTCTCATCAGGCAAGTTCAACCATAACATGCTTTCAGTTTCATAGTTGGTAGACGGTAATCTTGAGGTGAACTTTAAAAACATTCATGTTGTATTTTAGATTCATCCGGTGATCTAGTATGCGAAATTAGTTGAGTTGGTCGCTTGTTTAAGGGTAACTTTTTGTATTCAACTTCTTCTGATCTTAGTTGACTTATTTCTTCAGACTCTAAAGACTTGTTCTTCTGGCACCATAGATTAGGTCATATTAGCTTTGATCATCTTGCTCGGCTTAGTAATATGAATCTTGTTAGAGGAATTCCTAGTCTTAAGATTGAAAAGTCAATGGATCAAATTTGTTTACCCTGTCGACATGGTAAGATGGTCTCATCGTCACATCCTCCAATCACACTTGTCATGGCTAATTCTTCGGGTCAATTATTGCATATGGACATAGTAGGTCCTTCTAGGGTTCAATCGGTTGGAGGTAAATAGTCTGTTCTTATTCTTGTTGATGATTACTCTAGATACTCATGAGTTTATTTTATGGCATCTAAGGATGAAGCTTTTGGTTACTTTAGAGAGCTAGCTTTTAAACTTGCTAATAAACTTCCAGGAACACTTAGAGCAATTAGAAGTGATAATGGAACTGAGTTCAAGAACACATCATTTGCTTCTTTTTGGGCTGAAAAGTGTTTAGAACACCAATTTTCGTCAGCTCATGTACCTCAACAGAATGGTGTGGTGGAACATAATAATAGAACTTTGGTCAAGATGTCTAGAACAATATTAAATGAACATGCTACTTCTAGGAAGTATTGGGTTGGAGCTGTTTCAACTACCTGTTACATTTCAAATAGAGTATTCTTGGGAGTAAACTGCATAAGACCTCCTATAAGCTTTAGTTTGGTCATTTTCCTAATGTTTCTCACTTGAAAGTGTTTAGATGTCGATGCTTCATACTTAAACATGGCAATCTTAATAAATTTGAATCTAGATCCTCAAATGGCACATTTCTTGGATATGCAATTCACACTCGAGGCTATCGTGTACTCAACTTAGAAACTAACAAAATCATTGAGACCTATGAGGTCACTTTTGATGAGGCTAGTCCTCGTACTAGACCCATCAATGCAGTATACAAGTAATGGCACACACTCGGGCATCTTCTATGACTCCAATGATAACAACAAGAAGTTCCCGAGTCACACTACGACACATCGACCACCTCTATGACCACTACTATGACCACTCATGAGGTGGGAGACCACTCGACCTCTTTGACTACATCTACAACCACTCCTATGACCAAATTATAGGCTTCTCTATATATTCAACGAAGTCATCCCCTGAACAAATGATCGAGTGAGTTAAATGAGAGTTCTTCGCAGTAGTATAACTCCAATGCCTCATATGCTCATTCTACTGTCTCCTCTTTGAACCCCAAGATGTAAGTCACACTTTATCGATAAGTCTTGGATTAATGCCATGCATGAGGAATTAGAAAAGTTTGAGCATAATAAAGTCTGAACTTTGGTTTCACCTCCTCATGGTCATAATATGTTGGAGCTAAATGGGTCTTTAAGAATAAACAAAGTGAGGATGGTGTTGTTGTTCGAAATAAGGCTAGACTTGTGGCTCAAGGATTCACCCAGGTAGAAGGTCTTGACTTTGGTGAAATGTTTACACCTATTGCTCGATTAGAAACCATTAGAATTCTGTTAGTACTTGCTGCATCAAAGGGTTTTAGACTTTATCAAATGGATGTGAAAAGTGTTTTTCTTAATGGTTATATTGAGGAGAAAGTTTACGTCAGACAACTACCTAGTTTTGAGAATCCTAAGTTTCCTGATCATGTCTACAAATTGTTCAAAGCTTTATGTGGTCTAAAACAAGCACTCAGAGCATTGTATGATAGGCTCAAATCGTATTTGCTAACAAATGACTTCCAAATGGGAAAGGTAGAAAAGACTTTGTTTACTCTTAAGCATGGCAATGATCTTTTACTCGTACAGATCTATGTGGATGATATCATCTTTAATGGTTCCTCTCATGCTCTTGTTTCCAAGTTTTTAGATACAATGAGTAGGGAATTCAAGATGAGTATGATAGAAGAGCTCACATTCTTCCTAGGCTTTCAGATCAAGCAATCTAAGTTAGGTACTTTTGTTCATCAAGCTAAGTACACCAAGGACCTACTTCGTCACTTCGACATGGGGACAATCAAACCAACTTCCACACCCATGGGGTCTACAGCTATATTGGATCCTGACGAAGATGGAGAGCCTGTTGATCAAAAGGAATACAGAAGCATAATTGGCTCACTATTGTATCTCACTGCTTCGAGGCCAGACATACATTTTGTTGTGTATTTGTGTGCTCACTTTTAGGCTTCCCCACATGCTTCACATCATCAAGCGGTAAAGCAAATTTTCATATATCTTCAGGCAACCTTAGATTATGGCACTCTTCTTCCTCATGCCTTACCCTTAGAGCTTATTCAGATGTGGATTTTGGAGGGTTGTAGAATTGATAGGAAGAGTACTTCTAGTACATGTCACTTCTTAGGCACATCTCTTATTTCATGGGCTTCTAGGAAATACTTGTCTGTTGTACTTTCCACTGCTGAGGCTGAATATATAACTGCTGCTTCTTGTTGCTCATAATTGCTTTGGATGATAACTACACTTAACGATTTTAGCTTAGCATTAGATAGTATTCCACTTTTCTATAATAACACTAGTGCTATTAGTATTGCTAAAAATCCTATGCAACTTTCAAGACCAAACACATTGATATTTGCTATAATTTTTTAAAGATCATGTGGAAGGGAGACGTCGTCTTGCATTTTATTGACTCCGATTCTCAAGTTGCTAATATTTTCACCAAACCACTTGATTCTTCTCATTTTGCTCACTTGCTGGCGAGTTGGGTGTGTTGCATCCTATGGAATTATTCGAGGAGGAATTTGTTTAAAAATTTCAGAAGATACATCAAGTCCAAGTCATTGAAAATACATGAGTAGTAGGGACGTCTTTATCATATTTACTCATCTACTATGTAGCGTAGTCATGATAAGTTGTAATCTATTTGCTATACTTGAACTAAAGCATGACATGGCAAATTACTTTTACTAGATTGATTGTAGATAGTACTTTGTGATATTCATCTAAAAGGATTAGCTTGTTTGTGAGTCTTATTTTAAGTCTTGGCTATGAAGCTCGTATGTTTCATATTGCGATACTTTTATGTTCACTCAAGTTGGCATGTTATATATAAAAAAATTGAGAAAGAGAAGATTGAAAAGATGTATACTTCAAACATGTCATGGTTACACAAAAAAAGCACAAAAAGTACATAAATGAAAATAAGTATACTTCAAGCATGCCACCATTTAAAAGAAGTTTGCTATAAACTTGTCATCACAAAAAGAAGTATGCTACAAGCATGCCACATGCTTAAAAAGTGGGTGTGGAGCTATAGGTTGTTACATGAGACAGCTAGTTCACCTAGATTTAAAGTTTGCTTCTCTTTTAGACTTACTCTTTTCAGTATGATATTCCTTGGAGCTCTTTATAGATCAGTTTGGTCATGGTCGAGATGCTTGTCATTAATCCAATTCACTTAATTATACTTAAATCTTGCTTTAACTTACTATATGGTATATAATTTTATATGATCTAGGTAGCTCTACTCAAAAGATGGCTTATGTACATTCGTATATTAATGCAAAGTGACTTGGATAATCTACAAAGCTTCTGAATGTTTATTCTCATTGCTACTTTTTAGAATTATTCTTTCTCTAGTGTTCTTGATGATTTCATTGCCAATGGGAGAGAAATTAGAAGAAAGGGGAGTTTGGAGAGATTGGGGAGGAGAAAATATTGCTCTCTTGTGTTAAGGGGGAGTATTTTTTGAGCTTTCAACCAAATTTTCTGAGCTATAGGCTTTCTACTATGGTCTGCAGGCTTTTGGCTTTCTACTGTGGTCTACAGAGCTTTCGACTTTTCTGTTGTGGTATGCAGCTTTGAATTTTTCCTTTCACAAATTACCTCATTCAAAAGATTTTGAGATGTTGTCAATGTATTCATCAAGGGGAAGATTGTTTGACCATGTGGTGGTCGTGCATTTAGTGATGATGAATAATTGACACTTGGGTTTCATTAGAATTTACGTTTGTGAAAGTTCTGATCATTGCGCTATTTGTTACTGTAGTTTTCAGGATAGCAAAACTGATCGGTAGACGTCAACCACGGCATAATGACCACAACTGTACTTTCTACTATGGGTTCATAGAGAGATTGGGAGCTCAATAACGTACTTTTCAAGATCCCTTGTTTTGGTGTTGTTGAGTCCATCTCGCACAGTGAAGGTCAACATGTATAGTGTCACACGGTGGACATCAAATGTATCGAGATACAAAGATGAACCATTCGTACTCGCTTCAACCAAGTTCTTCAAGTAAATAAAAAGTGCAACGTAGTTCTTCATGGAAAAAGGAGAATTGTCGAGTTGAGAATGTAGTGGACGAGGAGGAATACAATCAATTTGATGAGTTGCCTCCTTTCGAAATGGCATAAGAGTCGAGGAAGAACAACGTGAACTAAACTAGCTACATACGCGTTGATCATTGTAAACGGCTAATTTTTAAAGGAAATAAGCAATTAGAATGATGAATGAAATGTTCATATGTAATATGTTATGTATTTGCATTTATATATGTATATGAGAATGCGTGATATGTGTGTGTGTGTGTGAATTTGCATTTATGTACATAAGAATATGTGATATATGTGTGTGTGTGTGTGTGAATTTGCATTTATGTATATGAGAATATGTGATATATATGTGAATTTGCACTTATGTATATGAGAATGTGTGATATATATGTCAATTTGAGTAGGGAATATCATAGACGATTTTAAAGTAAAACCGTCGTGATATGTGTCATTCTGATGCTTCTCAAGTAAAACCGTCATGATATTTGCTTATTACGATGCTTTTTCTTGAGAACTGTTTTGATAATTAATATCATAGACGATTCTTAAATAGAACTCGTCTATGATTATTCCCTATATATTGTGCTCTAAGGTTTGTCCCCACTGTACTAACGCTACACCCAGGCCCCACTTAATGCCGCCACCTCCCGAGCCCGTCGCTGCCTCCCCGAGTCCGACGACCCTCCTTCCCCACGCCGGTGCCCTACTCCTCTACCGAGCACGCCACCTCCTCGAGCCCGATGCTGCCTCCCGGAGCTCGATGCCGCTTCCCGAGCCCATTGCCACCTCCCGAGTCTTTCACCGCCCCTTGAGCCCGGTGCCCTACTCCCGTGTGCGTTACCCTCCTCGTCCCACGAGGACAGTGAGCTTTACTTTATGTTCTTGATTTCTATTGTGCATTAGTTGGCCATGCTAGTTTGATATCTATTTATATCTCTAAAATTGGTAAGAAATTCTAGCACTGGGAGGAGTCTTGCATGGTAGAATGTGGGCTTTGTAATTGCTCGATGAGGAAAACTAGTCATATGTGAGATCTAGGTGACAATCTAGAAGTATTCTGCTAGTTTGAGTTGTCAATTGCTAATTTCCTACATCGGCTCAGTATTTTTTATTCCTGTTTTGCACTGAATATTGGTAGATTCAATTGTCTCTGCTATAGCACATACTCGTTACTTGTTTTGCTACTACCATAACTCTGTTGGTGATATTGCGGTAGCAGTTTTTTTATTTCTATTTGTGCTTATAGGGAGTAATTATTTTGTCACTCTTCTGAAGTAAAGTTCAGATTATTTTGTTGATCAATTGACTAGAGTTGAGAAGGCCAAGTTTTATAACTTGTGTAACTCCTCATCTGAGAGCAAGGTCACAAATATGAATATGTGCACTATGCAGATCACAATGCTCACATTTTAGTTCAGTTTAGATTACTGCCCTAGTTCTAGTTAAATGACTTGAATTTATTATTCTTGTTGAGAGATAATTGCTTAGAATTCATGTCATTTTCATATCTTAGGCATGCAAACTCCATATTTTCTTACCACTAGTCAACTCAATTCTGCTTACATATTAATTAATTGTTGTTTCAAAATGCTCAAGAATTGGCTTTTCATAATCTTGATTTAGCATTAAATTAGGCTTTGTCACTTCGATTATCTTTTGAAGATGTCATCTGCTCATTCTGTGTCATCATCGCCGGATGCATGCAATTCACCGTCTTCCAGAAAATTCAAGTGCCATGGAAGAGGACAATCAAAAAGGCCCGAGGGCCAATTTACCATCATGGATGTTAATGCATCTAGGTCCCCTCTCAATCCTTGCTAAGCAGTGTCCGCATTCCAAAGAATGGTCGAAATAGTTGCACGGGAATAGATTGAGATCACATTCGATTCGTAGAAGACCGTGGCGAAATTCGAAAAGAAGAGCCGTGATGAGTTTTTCTATCGTTCGAGATCCCTGAAGAACACAAGGCCTCTGTGCAATGACATATCTTGCTAATGGTGTGCAAAGCGTGGAAGAACTTCAAGAGCCTGCTTGTCAAGCAATACGTGGAGAAGGATCTGACGGCCTTCCACAAGTATCCATTCCTGCAACCACAATAGCAAGAGTTTATGATGATGAAGATGATAGATAATTTTAGGAGTGAAAGTGCAGCGCACAGGGCCCTCCAGGTAAAAAACACAGACCCCCACAGACTCGACATAGTTGGGTATGCTGGTAAAATCCTGTAATGGAGGAAGGAGGGTGAGCAGGCAATCTTGTAGGACATCTCCCCGCCATTTGCTAGGATCCCAGATGAGCACACCTAAAACTAGATAAGAGTGAGGTCATCTAGCATGTTGTCGGGGGCCATCTCCTTTCGAAACCCCACAAACAAGGAAGTGTCCTAACGCCTAGTAAGATATCGAACTACCTAGTTTATAATTATTCCATAACTTCATAAGAAGTAAAATGACATGTCAGGCTCTTATAGGAAGAGTCGAGTGTAGAATCTTCCCAAGGATCATTCCAAGTAGTCAGGGAGAGAGGTATACTATCTACGGTCCTGGAAAACAAGGAGCACCCAAGTCGCATGAGAGGCCTTGGTCTTTATGTTCCCTAGAAATATGGTTTCTCAGGGGACTCCAAAGCATACTGGAGTAAGAAAAGAGCCAAAGCCGAGCATGAGGAACAACTATGAGAGGAGATTAAGGCATGCCTTAGAGGGGAGATCACTGATTATGTCAGAGATGAGATGTAAAGGTATAGGGAAAATCAGCCATGTCACTCCTGTGCTAGCCAGCCCCTCAACCGTTGGAGTAGCTGCGCGTCCAACCCTACCTTAGAAAGCAACCACAGATTTCCTGTTGATAACATC
Organism: Dendrocalamus sinicus; assembly: GCA_036346575.1. Classification (NCBI taxonomy): domain Eukaryota; kingdom Viridiplantae; phylum Streptophyta; class Magnoliopsida; order Poales; family Poaceae; genus Dendrocalamus; species Dendrocalamus sinicus. The sequence continues at coordinate 13,870,173 of CM070642.1, read as the reverse complement.
CTGGTAATAATTATTATTTTTGGAATGCTCGATCCATTGATAGGCCTGTTGGAGTAGCTAACTTTGTATTGTTATGTAGGTGACTACGAAGTGCAAGCTCCAAGTGAGATGTACCTTCATTACCCTATGCGCTACTTGGGGAAAAGAATATCCATTGGTCCTATGGTCTTGTTGCACGGTGTAACTCTAGCGCCAAGTTTCACAAAAGCGAATGTGGACAGTGTTCATGCCAATTTTGAGGTTATCCCACTGCAGATGCCCCCAAACGATGAGGTTGTGACTCTAGGGCAAGTCATGGAACATTCATCCAGTGGTCCAAGAGGGACATTTGCCTAGAGGCTCCTACACCAGTGCCAAGTCCAAGAGAGCTATCTACACCGGTGCTAAGTCCACAAGGGCTATTTGCACGAGCTACTGCACTAGTGGCAAGTCCACAAAGGCTATCCGTCTTTGGAGCTACTGCATCGATGCAGCAAGGCGTGGTGCATCTACATCTCATGCTGGTTGACTACCGTGAAGTCAACCTACAGCCGAGGCGGCAAGGGCAAACCGAAGAAGACCGATGATGATATCCCCTACTTGTCATTGGCCCAGAAATTCGTGCTAGGGGAGCCTTTGGTCATCACGATAGAGCTCCTAGGACTGGCTTGCCAGAGATTACATGCACGGTACATGCAACAAGCCAACAAGTTGGAGGGACAATGGCGCTCGGGTGTCACTGTCAAAATTCAGGCCGCATCATCTTCAGCACGATATTCATGACCGTATCTTCACAATAACTTTTGAGGACTTATTCTTTTTCTTCACACTCAACGCCCACGACGTCTCACTCATTCGATGCTAGACACTGTAAATGTATACAATCATGATCTATGTTCATGTAATTCTGATAAATGTCATATATAACTCATTGCTTTTGTGTGTCTATATATATATAGATACATGGTGACTGAAGCCAGATTAACAAAATCACTAGTTATCATCAAGGAGGATGCATTCTTCATCAAGCATTACATGATGATGGCATTGGTGTCTCAACGCAACAAGGAATTCATACTTATGCCCTACAACCAGGAGTAAGTGTTGCACTAGTGGCTATAATTGTTGATTTGTACTTTATAAGCAACACGAACTTAGGTTTAATGACCATGATGACATACATGTGTAGATTCCACTGGATTCTAATTGTAATTAACCAAAGTAGAATAGGGTAAAATACCTTGATTCCCTAAAGAAGAGCAAAACCAACTATACAGTTGTCCAACAATTAATTGACAAGTAAATACATTTCCTCCATAAATAACTCTATTGTAATTTTTCCTTTCTTCCCAATGACTAAGGCTCTTCTTGGAATCACGTAGGCCGTTCGCCACGTACATTGCAAAGGTATGGAAAACCAAGGAAGGGATCAACGCCCTGCGACACGATCTAGATTTCCTCGTATTCACTAGTACACATTAATCCTATATAACACTTCCTTGTAGTGCCTCTATAATCGACAAATTCTATTTTTGCGATTGCCACCAATGGTCATTGGGCAACACCTGTGGATTCTATGTTCATCACAACATGCAACTACTCTCGAATCCGTGAAAACCAATGATCCTTAGGTTTGTCAATCTTGTAATAATTATTTCATACTTATCAATTTATATATGTAGGACCATATGGCGCTATTAGAGGGGGTGAATGATTGCCTCCACTTCTTCCTTCGCTCTTACGATCGTGATCGAAAATGACCGCTCAAACAACTCTTGTCGCCTCGCTTCACTTCGTGGTCAAACTCGCTAGCAGAACTCACCCTCTCGGTAATATTTGACCACTCAAACACTCGCAGTCTTCAGCTGCATACGTGGTTGAACTCGCTCGAACGAGTACCAACCGATGACAACTGCATGCTCGATGAAGATTGCATCTGTTCAGCATTCGACCTCTCACACACTCGCGCTACAATCACATAGTCAAGATCTCAATCACTCAAAAGACTTCGATCGCTGAAGGAATCAACTGTTCGAATGAGAACAAGTTGAAGACAACACCATGGTTGTAGCTCGTCAGTGAGAGCCCAAAGAAGCAACACTCAGGAAAAACACATCACCGATGAACTTTCTTGGAATAGATCTGATCTATTATTTATGCAACAAGTTTCTGGCTACAAATTGCCCTCTCAGCGCCCCTAAAAACTTCGTCAAAGAAAGCCCTAAAGACTAGTTACGTTAGCCTAAGCCTCTCCCTGCTTTTATAGGCCAACATCCCTAATTGTGTTTGATTTAAACACGAACACAACACCTAATTCTCGTCCTCAAATAAAGGGACCTAAAACCCTTTCCTAACACGGGTTTTATTCAAACTCTATCCTTCCAACACACATACTCTATCCATGACAATCCAAAACCAACACGTGATGAATCCTCCAGGATATCCCCTCCCATATCTTCATCACACACCATCATCACGTATCGAAGCCTCCAGAAATGCACCTCCCATAGCTTCTCCACGAATCTCCACCTTTGATCTCCATGTGCTCTAGCATGAGCCCGACCACCTCGCATGACATCGTCAACCGTCTGGACCTCATATCTCCCTATCCTAGTCCTGGTTCTCCACGTCACCGACTGTGATCATCTCCACACTCTCCTGCACATACAAAGACCAAAGAAACATTTTTCCCAGAACAAGCACTTCTCAACTTGACCGTCATCAACACAATAATTCCTAACACCTTGTACATCTAGAGACAAGACCATCCATGACCATCACCACGCCAAACACGACCAATCATCTCAACGCAATCAAGACAATAATCTTAGACTACCGATTACGACTACCAAAAACCATCGCTTCCAAAAACTCATTCTTACGACCACTTAGCATGACCACCGAGCAGAGGAATCCCATCGCTTTCGACCATAGACTCCACTGATCATAGTAGCCTACGACAACCGAACACAACACTCATGACTATCGCTCACCGACCATCGAGTACCTAGTCACTCTGACTACCAAGTACTGATATCGTTCCATCTCAACATACTCGAAGATCATGAAAAGTGAAGCACATGTTTCGACAACAAAGTCTACGAGTACCGATCATGATTGTAAAGCCTTCTACTGCCAAAGACAACGATAGTAGACTGCTTGGTCTACGACTATCGACAAGACTGCAAAATATATGTCTATAAGAGCAATCAACAAAACCTATGACCATCGACTGCAAATTCACCAACTATCGACCAGAAAATCCTACGACTATTGAGTACGATCAGTAAAGTTCACGACTATCGAAAGCACTGAAGCTACGACCATAGTATTGTAGTTATGATTACCTTCAGTGGGCAATCTACCATGGTCATAGTCGAGCATGGTCGATGTCGTGTTGCCATGGTCGAAGTCAAAACCAGACATAGTTGTAGTCAAACAGCCGTAGTCGTAAAGCCGCATGATCGTAAGCGAAGCGTGGTCGTAAAGCCATACATGGTTGCAACCATCAGCCATGGTCATAAAACGGATGTGGTTGAAGCCAACCGTGGTTGAAAAGTGCCAAAACACTTGAAGAAGCAAAAACCACTCGGAAAAAACCAAAATCACTCGAACCCAAAATCTTTGACTATTATCACTCGATACTTTCACAAACACAAATTCCAAAGCAATCTAAAAGTCAATTATTCATCATCATTTTTAATCACGACCGTCCACATGGTCTAACAATATATATGCACGATATTGATATTCCTACCGACAAGTTGCATCCATCGCTACAACTCCGTTGGAACAGGCCGACCTCAAACATATTCGAGGACAGTGTGCATACTTCTTGATGTCTAAAGTTGTAAAAGAAGATGGGGTGTTTCACAATGTGGAATGAATTTGGTTGGGATAAGATTGACCTAATTAATTGTACATGTGTGTATTTGTTCATGGATGGATAATTCATTTCATTTCATTAATTGATTTGTGAAATAGATGTTCTTGTTTGTAAAATGAATGAATGTAAATTGGATGTATCTTGTATTGATCTACTTATTTCAGAGGGTATGGCTAGCATTTTCTGAGGCTAGTCAATAAACAAAAATAGATTTAGGAATAGAAAAGAATATCATAGATGGTTTTTAAATCATAACCGTCTATAATAGTTGACTATCACAAACGATTTTTAGTAGAAACTGTATGTGATATCTGATGTATCACAAACGGTTTCAACTACAAACCATTTGTGATAGTTTACTATCACAGATGGTTTGTAGTTGAAACCATTTATAATACATCATATATCACAGACGATTTATACTAAAACCATCTGTGATAGTCAACTATCACAGACAGTTTGTTATTAAAACAATTTGTGATAGTTGCATCACAGACGGTTCGAAAGCCATCTATGATGACCTCATGTCATTATTGACCCATAAACTCAGACAGCTCATGAAACCGTCTGTGATGACGTTTTTGAACCATTTGTGATGACGTTTTCTGCAGTAGTGGTTATATCAACAAGTCTTGAGCTGTTATATATGTGACTATATTATGCCTCACCCTAGATCGACTCTGCCTTGCCTGGATTTAGACACAACGATTCCGAAGCTTCACTCCAACCCCTCGCCGGAACAACCGACCACCACCCAGACAAGGTTGAGCACTGAACAGCCCAAACATGTCGCATCCATTTGCAGGTCTCTCTCTCTCTCTCTCTCCCTCCCCCCCTCCCCCTCTTTGTCCTGGGCTCCTGGCTGGCCGCGGCTCCTCTGAGTCTTCTAAGTATGTTTGCAGATCTGATTTTTGTTTGGTTCATAAGAATTTGGGTTAAGGAATTCAAGTATTTAAAAGTAAGCTCAATTTGATTCATATTTTCGTAGATTGTCAAGCACTGTTATTTTCTAACTTTGTTTGATGATTTTTTCTAATTTTCCAATTGCTGTCTCAACTAAATTTTTTTCACCACTATTACTATGCATCGCATGGCTGTCTAATTGTCCCCCGAGTTTCAGAACTTTGAAGCGATTAATTACTACAGAGAAGTCTGCAACTCCATGTACCTCTCATGGTATGCCATTCGAGCCCCCCTTTTCTACTCCGTTGGTTGTTTATTGTTGCTAAATTTTTTTGTTAATTTGTAATCACACATGGGTATTCAGCTAGTTATTAAAAAAATTCACAAATCAACCGTGTTCGTAGAACAACTTATCGGTGGAACAACTGAAAAATTATTAATAGAACAAATCTAAGGCAACTAGTTGAACAAAACAAAAATATCAACACAGCAATAGTGGAAAAAATGAACATAAGAGAAAAACGCTGCAACTGAATAAAAGAAAAAAGAGAAAGTGCTGCATGCGTCGATGGAGTATTACGTACTGATGCATGGGCTCGTCCACATGCTGACATGCCAACGTTCCCAGCAGACACATGCTGCAATGGAGAGGATGAAATAGGCGGCTTGGACGGCCAAGAACTCTCACCGGCGCAGCCGAATCTCTGCGTGTGCAACCCAGATTGCATAGCGGATGGCGAGCGCGATCCAAACGCGGCTCCCCGTCGGCAAAAGGAAACGTGGATGTGCCGTGGGCGGAGATGAGCGGCGGACTGCGGCATATAGCAAATCCTCTCATTCCAACTCCAAGCGCGCGCGACTCCCTTGCCCCACGCTCGCGCGCCAGTCGCCACCCCACCCAAGCTGTGCAGGCCTGGCCGCATACTATGGGCGAAACGGGCAGGGGATGTGCGTCAGGGCATGTTGTCCCAGGGTAGAAGACATGTCATCTTGCTGTTCAAGTCCGGCACGGCAAAGGGGGCAATCATCGCTCCTTCCCAAAAAAAAATTAAAAATGGATCAAGCCTGCTTTCTACTCGTAAGAACGTGTCACCTGAGGTGGCAATGCTTACGGGTGTCGAATAAAATAGATAATAAATATATGATCGATATTCTTTAAATCTTAATGTATCGAATATGAATTGAATAGTTTGGATATAGATACCGGATAAAACGGATAGTTCAGATCTAATTGACACACTATTCGCATCTGACATCGGGCGATTAACGAATAGGCTGGTTCATATTTGTCACAAGCAAGCATGGTGGGACAGAGTTCGTATTGTCATTTGCACTTAATAATGCCCCCGTTTGCGGACAGTTAAGTACCTAATCATGCAAATGCACAAGATGTTCATTGATTTCAAATATAAGCTAGTTAGGTCAGATTTTTTTATTTCTATGTTAGAGTGGGCATATATGGTTAATTTCGTTCTATTTTAGGCTCGTAGTGCTCTGTTGCAAGTTGCAACATACAACAATGTGTATCGTTTGATTGTTTCTGTGGGACCGACAATGACAACAAAGAGGATAAATAATACCTTCTCAAAATCTTCCTCCAAACACCTTGAAATCTTTCACTCCGGTAGCTAGAAGTTATAAAGTTCAGATTTAACATCCCCAATCCAAACAACAACCCAAAATATTGAAGATCTACAAATTTAGCACCTAACCGGTCAAATCATCACACAGAGGTGTGGTCTAACCAGTGGAAGGTTTTACCGCCACTTGGAGGTGTGGTTTGACTGGTGGAATGTCTGACCGGCCACAGACCGATGGTCTGATCGGCTACAAACTAGCGGTCTAACCGGTGCCCTGTCCGACCGGGTCTAGGAGAGTTCTGACCACAACCCCGTTCTCATAATAGAAAATCAGCTCAAGTCAAAACCACTTTTAGTGCAAACTTCAAAATCATGATAAAATAAAGCCAAACTTTGCACACACACACCTTGCTGAGGGCCTTAGGAACTAATTTCATCCAAGGATCGCATGGATCTTGCCCAAAGTTCTAATCTTTTCTTAAAATATGTAAGCTTGCACTAAAACTGAGCAAATCCCAAAAACGTGATAAACAACCTGCTCGTGAGTTAAGAACAGTCAAGATGACTCTAGATATGTTTTCATATATAACAGCAAACAAAACCACCCAATGAATCGAAGTCAAAACCCTCATATCAAGATTCCTCAAGAAATGCTCCAAATCAAGTCACTACTACAAAACAAACTATACTAGACGCCTCACCACAAACGGTTCATGTGGAGCTATCTGTGCTTTGAATATTACAGGCGGTTCATAGCTAAAACTATCTTTGAAACTATCACAGACGTTTAGGTTTAAAAGCAAATGCATGATATACGCATTATCACAAATGGTTTTTAATTAGAACCATCTATGAAACTATCACAGACAATTTTTATTTACACCTGTCTATGTTTTGTCCTTTGTTGTATGAACTACAGAAGCTATTGAGATGAGAGACAAATTCAAGGCAAATTTATTACAAAAGTCCCAAAAATGATATTCCTAGATCTTAGTCTTTGGGGTTTCATATGCTTCTTCTTTGACTTTTGGAGTTGGAGGATCAGTTCTTGAGTTCTCGAATGCGTAAAGATTGTCCTTGCCCTCTCCACTTCCTCCTCTAGCTTGGGCAAATTATTAGCATGGCCCATAATCTCACAGAGGATGCCATAATAAGCTTTCACAGAATTGATGTATCTCTCCACTGCTGCAAGAGATTCTTTCGCTTTGTGCACATTGTAGAGAAGAACGAGGCTCAGGGCAATTTCCCTTTCCTAAGCGGCAACGAGACACCTCCGCGACTGCAGATGATGAGGTTCAGCTAACGGATGGAAGCGAGTCGAGGAAGGAGAGCAGGGCGTGAGCAAAGGAGCTGCTCCAAACGTAAATTGTTGACCACCTGTGTAAGGTTGTGGCTGAATAACTCATAATGGATAGATGAGAGGAAGGAGATCAAAAGAATATTAGGTGTCATTATTGAGAAATCTGGTGAAGAAGATGAGGGAGATGACCATTTAGAAGAGCTGGATTAGGGCACACATATTTAAGCGTTACCATAGACGGTTCGTATACCAAACCATCTCTGGTATTAATATCATAGACGATTTGTATAACAATATGTCTCTAATATATGACTTACTAGAGATGCTTTGTTATACGAACCATCTCTGATATGTGCATTATCACAGACGGTTCGTATAACAAACCGTCTCTGATAATGACACTTCATCGATCCGTAGTGTATCCCCCAGGATTTTAATCTCACCTGTCCATTCTCTCCACATGAATGGCAAGCTCCGGTTCCTCCCACCGCTCGGTCCTTATTAATTACTACCCATCTACCTTTCCACCGACAGTCACACATGAGTTTATCCAATAGCTAGCTTCCTGCATCCTCCCCTCGACGACGCCGACTACCACTGTGAGCTAACGCCTCTGTTGTGACACCACGGTCGACTGCATAATACACTAGATCTTGTCACAAGTATCGTAAGAGTGTCTTATGCAGTCTCACCGTCATGCCACAAAGGTGGTGCTACCGCCATCCGATACATCCAGCTTGTTCCTCGACGATGCCGACTACCGCTGTGAGCTAACGCCTCCGTTGTGACACCACGGTCGACTGCACAACACACTCGTGTCGTAAGTGTCGTAAGAGTGTCTTGTGTAGTCTCACCGTCATGCCACAAAGGTGACGCTACCGCCACCTCTCCATTGCCGGTGATATCAAGCCGCCATCTGATGCATCCAGCTTCTACTATCTGCTAGGATCTCTACTTCTTATATATTCTTGTCGTGTTAAAGAATTGGGCTCGTTATCTTTTTATGCTGTAGTGGTGGATTCTAATCTTAATGGAAATAAAATGTGTTGTTGTGTTTGCCACTGTATTTGCTTATTTTCAAAGGGTATAGGTAATATTATTTCTTGAGGCTAGCCAAAAAACAGAAAAAAAAATTTAGGTATAGGATGAACTATCATAGACTATTTGTGCTATAAACCATCTATGAAGAACTATCACATATGGTTCTACATACCAACCATATGTGATACTCGCTAATCACAGACGGTTGGTAACTATAATCGTCTATGATGTGTAAGTATCACAGATGATTTTTGGTTCGAGCCATCTGTGATAGTGTTTTTCACAGACAGTTCTAATTACAAACCGTCTGTGTTGTCTTTATTACAGACGGCTCACAAACCATCTGTGACAAGACGATTCTAGTTACAAACCATCTGTGTTGTCTTTATCACAGACGGCTCACAAACCATCTATGACAACCTCTGATTATCACTGACATATAAATACAAGCGGTTCAAAAAATCGTCTATGATGATAGTTCTGAACCGTTTAGTGATGACCCTTTTTGTAGTAGTGAGTAAGAACCTAACAACTTCATAATCTTGCAAATCATAGTGCCTAGATGAATAGGATTTGATTTATATGAGTCATCTCTATTACTTACACATTCACGATATGCAACAAAATTAAGAAGAGGAGAGAAGAGATAAAGAACCAACAAGAATAAGAGCAAATCAACCAAGGCAAGAAGACTTCATGGAAGATAAACAAACTTGGTTATATCATAGATGAAGGTTTTACAACCACTCTATAAGGAGAACAAGAGAGCACAATACAATACTCACTCTTCTCTCTCAAACCCTAACACGAACTCAAGAATAGTTAGAATGGTTAGCTTCAAACTTCCATCCTTAGCCCACTAAATGGATGAGGCAACCAGCCCATATCTAATCATAATGGATAATATCCACTAGAATATTTGGGGAACTGTTAACCCCACACAACACAGGTTTTATACTCACACTCAAGTCATGCATGCTTTTCAAAGCACATAAGCCCTAACCCGCTAAGTCTTTAAACTTTGATTCACATGATCTTCTCAATATCTCCTTGATCTAAACCACTTTTCCAAGCGTTATGATTTGATCCAATGAAGTTTCGATATTTGACCAACTACCAAAATACCATCGCCTTTACCCGATCTTCACATTCTCTTGCAAGCAATCATCATGCTTGTCACGTGTAGGTATACCAACGGCTTGCCACACATCGAGAAGGCTCTTGCTCGGTTCCATCGACCACGCCTCACTTGAACCGACCAAGCCACTTGGTGCAACCCATCACTCGAACCTTGTCTTCAATATTTCTTGTGCCACACTTGAGCTCAACCATCTCACCCAGCATCTTTGATCGTTTCAAATCTCAGCTACTCTATCAACGTAGTTCCAGTCCTCATCATAGTTGACTCCAAACTTTCCTGCACATCTAAAGACAAAAATAGTTTTCGGGCATAAGTATTCATAACTTAATCTATGTTATCTTAAACATACTTCATGTAATATAAATGAATTGACCTAGGACCAATTTATCTAATCCTCGACTAAATTCCCAAATTTCAGAACACACTACTAAAAACAGGGGTAGCGGTCTGACCATTGTGCACTACCAATCAAACTGCTACGCATATCTAGTCTAACTGGTTTAACCGCTCAGTAGAGCCGGTCTGTCCGCCAGGGACTAAAACCAACAAACCAAAAATCCAAATCTTTCGTAAATTTAAATTTCAACTCTACATACATTGACATTGATTTATTACAAAAAAAAATTAAGACGCTCTTACATGGTCGCTCAGTTTCATTCTCATCTTTAGGTTCATGCACGGCGCTCCGACGCAGTTGTTTTCCATATCCATCTCCTTTTGCAGAAACTCAAAAGTGCTACCTTTTCTGTATGGGACTTCCGAATATGGTGAACCACCAACCCGGCCTCTTTTCTCCAAGAAGCTACAAAATTTTGTTGCGTGCTTGTTATCAAACCCTGCGTGTCAGAGACAGGTACAAGTTTCCGGAACGTGAGTTCACAAAGATGACAAGGGCTAGAATCCAGATTTGCCCGGTAGTTGAAGTGCTCCAAATTAAAGGAGGCTTGCCTACTCCTCTGAAACTTTGGTGTAATCTATAGGAGATTCTCTAATGTGTATCGGCTCCTTTTTAGTTATGGGGGAGACCATCTTTTGCAGCTTTTGTGCACCAAACATTCCCTAGCTAGCTAGCTAGCTTCTCTCCTGGATGCATGCTTGCTCTTCTCAGCTTTAGAAGGGCAGCAAGCAGAGGGGAGCCTGTAAAGCAAAACATTGAGGCCTCTAAAGCGCAACATTGCACAAAAGCTCCCTTTCCTTGCTGCACACTATTCAGGCTTTGCGGTTCGTGCTTGATGTCACTGTACTTGCTTGTCTAATTGGTTTTGGCCGCTTATCGGCATCTGACTAGGCTTCAGAGTTTAGATAGCAGTGATGGTGCTTCTAGTCTGGCTTAATTTTCTTGCAAGGTTGGGGTGTCACGCATATCACTATAATTTTTCAGCACTATGGTTTCAAGCATTTGTCTGATAATGTAGATGAGCCCCATGTCTATCTATATAAAACCACATGCAGATAACAACATGAATGCCTTTCTTTACAAGTATATTAGGCACTATTTAATTCAAGAATGCTATTATACTCATAGAGAGGAAGACAAAAAGAAAATGGGGACTCATGCATCCTATCACTCAATGTAATTTTCCTAGCAGCCTTGTTGCAATAGGGCATTCTAAAGATGGCATTCTCATTTACAATGTACTGAGTACTGACAATCATTTATCCCCAAGAGATGTCTGAAGCCATGATTTAATTAGCATCAGATTTCTTACTTCAATTTTTCTCATCTACCAGCAATGGAACAGTGAAACTGGTCTTTTTCTTACTAAGTTATGGAAATTTGCTGTTCTTTACAATGACAACAAGCGCTTCAGATCTTTCATCTCCTTTCTTGCAAGTTGCAATATAGATCGAGCAGTAACACTTTCTGACAGCAAGAACACCCACAGCAAGTCTTCCTGTCAGACCCTTCGGATCGATTCCAGACAAGAATGTGCTGAAAACATGCGCGCGCCAATCGATCTCCTTAAGGCTACACCTCGGTCAGATTTGGACCATGGCAAATGTCCATTCATATGCGGTCCATTCACATGCGGTCCATTCACAGTGGTGCATGCTTTGCTTGCTCACAGTGGCAAAAGAGCAGAAGCGCACACCAAGATCAAGACTGATATGGTCCTGCTCACAGCCTATATGATGTGCGTGATCTGAGTACCGTTTCAATAATGCAGGCTATATGTTGGCTCATCCTTTTCAGGGGATGTTCCTTATTTTGTCAGAGTTCAGGTGGAATGTTCCTAGCTTGTTTTGTCAGAGTTCACTTATTACTGCGTTGCACTGAAAATCTGACAAATATATGTTGGTGTGTATATGCCTTGACAAGTATGGAATGATGTGTATTCCCTTCCTTTCAAACACATAAGCTTAGTCTGGGGTTGATTATTTTTCATGAGAATGTTGATTCGCCTATACAAGCCAAATGAGCCATGGGTAATATACTAATACCTAGCAACTAATTAATGGCAACCAGTGGCTAGTCCAACATGCGTGGTACCTGCATTGTATGCCTAAAGTCAGGCTTGAAATTCCAAGATCTACATGTTAGGTAGGTTTATTTGTGGATCTTCCAAAATTTAATACATTACCTCTTTGGTTACTCGGTTATTAAGAACAAATGATGGCAGACAGTAGGACCGCAATGATAACAGGGGGTGAATGGTGCCTTACAAGTTTTCCTCCAAGTATTCGCAAACTCTTCACTCCAATAAGTACATACTTGTAAAGATCATAATTAGAAGCTAAAGAACCAAGCAACAAACTAAAAAAATTAGAGAGCTTGGTTCTATACCAGAGGAGTCTGACCGCCACTGAGGTGTGGTCTAACCGGCGTGCCTTGGCAGTCTGACCAACAATTGGTACGACCGGGCCAAGGAGTGGTATGACCGCTCCCTGTTCCCAAAACTGAAAATCAGTCTAAATTCAAACCATTTTTACTGCAACTTCAAAATCCATAGCCAAATGAGGTGAAACTTTGCACACACCTTGCTTAGGTCCTAGAAACCTATTTTATCCAAAGATCGTTTGAATTCTTGTTAAAATTTAAATCTTTCTCGATAATAAGCAAAATTGCACCAAAACCGAGCAAAAATCAAAAAATAGGATATGGCTTGATTGTGGGTAGAGGATGATCAATATGGCTCTAGATATATTCTCACACGTCATAGTAAGCAAAATCTTTCAAATATTCAAAGAAAAACTTTGACATTAAGAAACTCCAAGACTATGCCAAAAGCAAGCAAAACCGGACGGTTTCGAAATCATTCATGATCTTTGATCACCATATGTCATCTTTATCACTTACACATCTTGGACACACAATAAGATCAAGAAGGGTAGACAAGAGATCAAACTAACAAAAACAAGAGCAAATCAATCAAAACAAAGAGACACCGTAAGAGATGAACAAAGTTAATATATTTATAAGAACTTGAGAATGCAACGCTTATTCCATTCAACATGTTTGTGTACATTTATACAAGAGGCTCATGCACCTCAAGGGGAGTAACTAAAGATCCTACGAAACAGCTAATGCCTGAGAGAAAATAGCGAAGTGGCGTAGGACCAGGTACAACGTGAGGAGTGCATGCAGCCGTGTACAGTGGCATGCAAACACATAAATGTATAAACATGATGAGGAGAGAAGGTAGATAAAGACGGCATGCCGTGAATTGCTCAGCTGACCGAATCATGGAATCCAAACCCAAACAACCCCTCACCCCCCCCCCCCCTCCCCCCGCGCCCCGGGCGGCCGCGCGGCAGTCGTGACATCGCTATCGGAGAGCCCGAAATGATCTTGTCGGTGAAACATAGCTGGAACGGAAGTCATCGAAGACGGCAGTGGGCAATCCTTTGGTCATAATATCAGCGAATTGGTGGCTTGTGGGAACATGGAGGACACGAAGCTGACCCAAGCGCCACTTTTTCCCAAACGAAGTGGATGTCCAACTCAATATGCTTTGTTCTTCAGTGATGAACGGGGTTCACCGATAAATATAGTGATGATACGTTGTCGCAATAGACAACAGCTGCTTTGGTGATGCCGGAGTTGAGCTCGCCAAGGTACAAACTGTGAAACTCTTATCGCGCGTAGACTGCACGTTGCATTCGGTTGTCGAGGAAGATTCCAGCGATAGCAGTCCAGACGCAGTACGCGCTCTGTCATCAGGCTTGAGATGATATCCAATATCTCCTTAGTGACAGTGGAGTAGAGCCATGACACTATGCTATAGCTGATCTGCATCCACTCGGTGTCGATGACCCCTCAGGTGTGCGTCGATAGTGCCGTACGTCGATGTGATCGCACAAGCCGAACTTGCGAAAGGCGACGTTGAAGAAGGTGCTCCACTGGGAGTAATTGGATTCTGCCATATCCAAGGTGATCAGAACATTGGTTCTGATATTGACTAACTGAGTAGAAGCTGATATGGCAATCACTACCAAGGCTATATTGGACGGCTACATCACAGCCGGTTCATAGGGAACCGTCTGTGCTGTGCCACAACTATCACAGACGGTTTATACTACAACCGTTTGTGATATTTTCACAGACGGTTATTTATACGAACCATCTGTGATAAAGTAAGATATCATAGATGGTTCCTATTAATAACCGTCTATGAAAATATCACAGACGGTTATTAGTATAAACCATCTGTGATAATGCAAGATATCATAGACGCTTCGTATTAATAACCATCTATGATAATTCATATACGTTTATTTATAAGAACTATTTGTGATAATGCCAGACATCACAGACGGCTTTTAGTTAGAATCATCTATGAAACAATCTCAGACGGTTTTTATTTATGACCGTCAATGTTTTGTCCTTTGTCATATGAACTACAGAAGCTACTGATCAGCTGGAATAGATAAGTGTGACTAGTCACTTTTATAAAAGACAAATTCAAGTTAAATTTATTACAAAAGTAAAAAAAGAGAGATTCTCATATCTTGATCTTCCGAGCTTCATATGCTTCCTCTTTTACTTTTGGAGTTGGAGGATCAACAGCTGAGTTCTCGAATGCCGTGAAGATTGTCCTTGCCCTCTCCGCTTCCTCCTCTAGCCTGGGCAAATCACTAGCATAGCCCATAATCTCAAAGAGGATGCCATGATAAGCTTCCTCAGAATCGGGCTCTTCTGCTTGATCGGCAAGATTATCCATGTGTCTCTCCACTGCCGCAAGAGTTTCTTCCACTTTGTGCACACCAAGAGAAGAATGAGGCGAGGCGATTTCCCTTTCTTGAGTGGCAAGGAGACACATCCATCGACGGTGGATGATGAGGTCCAATGATGGATAGAAGCGACTCAAGGAAGGAGAGCGGGCGTGAGCAAATGAGCTGCTCTCGATGTAACTTTTGGCTGCTTGTGTAAGGATGCGGCGAACAACTCATGATGGATAGATGAGAGAAAGGAGATCAAAAGAATACTATATGCCATTATTGAGAAATCTAGTGAAGAAGATGATCTAGAGAGAAGATAGTTTAGAAGGAATTGTATACTGCTGGCATATAAAGGCGTAACAGTGTGGAAGTTTAAGGCGCATGCATCGGAATATTAATAGGCGGGAGTAGAGCACACATTTTTAAGCGTTATCATAGATGGTTCGTATACCAAATCATCGTGATATGTGCATTATCACAAGCGGTTCGTATAACAAACCGTCTATGATATGTGCATTATCACGATCGATTCATATAACAAATCATCTGTGATAGTGGTGAACATCACAGATGGTTTGTATGAATAATCGTCTCATGAATTATCACAAACGATTATTAATAAAAACTATCTGTGATAGTTTGATATTACAGCTTGGTTTGTGGTTGGAACCATGCAGGATATTCTTCTCTATTAAATAGCAGTGTACACGACACGATTTATCTTCATTGCGCTGCATTGAAGGAGGTAGCATCGCTACAGACAGCCCTATCACGAGCGGTTCGAACCGTCATAATGACGGTTCCCGAACCGTCGGTGTTTAGGTGTCGATGATAGTAGGTGGTTATCACGCATGGCTCCCAAGCGTCGTGATAACTCACATTACGACGGTTTTATATAAAAACCGTCTATGATAGTCGAGTATCACAGACGGTGTTTATAAAAAATCGTCTGTGATAGTCGAGTATCGCATACCGTTTTTTATAAAAACCATCTGTGATACTCGACTATCACAGACAGTTTTGTATAAACACCGTCTGTGATATACACAATATCACAGATGGTTAGTAATAAAAAATGTCTGTGATATTGTATATATCACAAACGGTTAGTAATAAAGGCCGTCTGTGATATCATTCATACCACAGGCGGCACTCTTTGAAACCGTCTGTGATATTGTATCACAGACGGTTTTTAACAACGAACCGTTTGTGATAGCAAGTGCATCACCCATTTTATTTGCTGTTTTTTGGCTAGCCTCAGGATATGCTAGCCATGCCCTCTGAAAGCAAGCAAGCAAGCGATTACAGATAAATGACAGATATAAGTTAATTGCAACTCAAGGTAAATTACAACAAAATTCGATACACAGATGAATGTAACAAACTGCCAGCAGATCACATACATATATAGAATGAAAATCGTTACACAAAATCTGACAAATCAATTAAATTGAAGGAATTGTTTGATTTGTACCATTGAATCCAATGTTTCAACATCTAATTATCACCATTACCGGCGTGGAACTCTCCCCTCTTATTTATGACCTCTGCTAACAAGAATTGGGAGATGATTGCACGAATGTCGATGAGATTGTCAAGATCATATGTACTTTCGTTGAAGTCCACCCGCTGTCTCTAGGAGCAATGTTAAGTCATTAATTAGCATGTGTGTGTAAATATATATACATATATATAATCAGAAAATAATAATTATTGGAAAGACTAGACAAACCTCTGGATCATTGATCTTAGTATCCATGATTTCCTTCATATGGCGGCAAACGTAGAATCCACATACGTTGCCCTGTAGCTGCTGGTGGCACTGCAAAAATAGAATTACATACATCGGTATTGTCAATTCTAGAGGCATTATAACAAAGTATGATATAGGATTGTTGTGTTGTAGCGGGTACCAAAAATCGCGTGTTGTGTCGTAGCGTGTCACTGGATTTGTCGTGTCTTCCTCCTTGGGCAACATAATCGGCAAATGCCCTACATGATTCAAAAAGTTAGCCTCGGCCGTGGCAAACAAAAGAAATATTACAATAGAGTTATGTATGAAGGAAATGAGTTTACCTGTTAAGTACTTCTTGCACACGACTGAAGTTGTGATTGCTCCTAAGGAGGGAATCAAGGTATATTACCTTGCTCCACTTTGGTACAATCACAATCAAAATCCAGTGATGTCTAGTCATGTGTGTCGCCATAGTGATTAATCCTCAGTTCATGCTGCATGTAAAGTACAAATGAAACATATGTGTGGTAACTAGTGAAGCACTTACCCTTGGTTGAAGGGTACCATGACGTACTCCTTGTCGTTGTGAGCAATCAATCCCCTCGTTATGTAACCTTGCACGAAGGATGCATCTGCGTTGATAGATTTCTCGGAGACCAAGTGAGGGTCGAGAAACCCACCGGTCGTCGCGATCGCGGACTTCTTCGATCATGTATCTATACATAAAGAAAGAGTAATGACATTTATCTGTATAACGTGAATGTAGAACTTCATTGTACAATACACTTACAGTGTCCAGCATCGTAGAAGTGAGGCGTCGAGTTCGTCGAGATTGAATAGTAAGAATAAATCTTCGAATGTCACGACGATATAGCCCGAGTCGTGGAGGAAATGCATCTCGTTATATTTCAGAGTGAATGCACTCTGTCGGATTGGCTTCATGTTGGAGTTCTCCATGTACCAGGCATGCAATGTATTGCAAATCAAACCAAGCTGGGATAATTGTGACTCGGGCACCAACGACACTCCTAGAATAAACTTCCATGGCACGGGACGCGGCTTAGTTTTCTTCGTATGAGCCCTGGAGCCTCGCTTATGATATGTTCTCGGTGGCGTCTCGGCGGGAGCCGATGCAACAGACTTTACTGGATTTGGAGGTGGAGGTGGAGCCACCGGAGCCGATGTGCCAGGTCCAGGGCGACGTCCCTCTTGGGCCACTGGATGTGAAGATTGTGGCACGGACATGTCGAGGATGATGTCCCTCTTGGGCCACTGAATGAATGTGTGGACGGCATCCCCTAATGTCTTAATCTCTTCGTTTGGGGCTTCACAAGAGGGACGGTCTTAAAAATATCATTAATCATGTCCACCTAGACCTTTATGAAACCGGTGTCTACTTGTACACCATGCACCAGCGTCCCTGGCAGCAATGGATACACCATGCCGTGCCCAGCGTCAACGGGAATAGAGCCAACAAGCCTGACTTTGAGACTGCAAAGCATGGGCTCCTACATAACGACACAAGATGAGTTAAGGTGTCCACCAGAGAGATCTATGTACCATTCTAAAGAGGTACATTACCTGAATGTCATCAATAGGTAAGTGGACGTCGCTATGTTCAGAAATTGGTGTGGACGCGCAGCTACTGCGACGTTGAGGGGACTGGGTACCGCAGTAGTAGGAGTGGGTTGCGATTGGTTGCGGACTTGCCTCAGTTCTTCCTGCAATGAATCTATCTCTCCTCAAAGTGAGGCAGTCTGCTCTTGAAGTGAGGCAGATAGTTGTTCCTCAAGTTGAGCACGAAGCTCTTGTTTTATTTGTTCGTTGCAGTACACCTTGGATCTCTTCCTACTCCTATATGTCTCGGAGTAATCTGGAAATCCGTGCCTCCAAGGTACATAAACCTCCATGCCTCGTGTGCGACCTGGGTGCTCCTTGTTTCTCAAGGCCTGTGATAGTCAATCTCTCTCCCTATATTCTTCAAAGGATCCACGAGAAGATTCGGTAGTCAATGATTGCTGCAAGAGGCAATTAATCATTTTATTTTTGAACCCATAAAGTTCAAGAGGTGTTAACAACTATATAGTTTAACATATCTTACCATGTGTTGGGACACTTCCTCATCTGCGGGGTTTTTGAAAGAGACACCCGAAGATGTGGTTGATGACCTCGCTCTTAACCAGTTTCGAGCGCGCTCGTTTGCGATCCCGGCAAATGGCGGAGAGGCCTCCGATCGGATTGCGACCTCATCCTGCATCCTCCATTGCAGGATTTTACCCGCGTACCCAGCGGTGCCGAGTCTGTGAGGGTGCGTATTTTGGGACTGGAGAGCCTTGTGCGCCGCACTTTGTTGTTCAAATTCGGTCGTTGTCTTCATCTACACAAAGGTCTCCCATGTTTCCGGCGACACAAAAGGATACTTTGTGAAGGGCATGACATCCTTGGCCACGTACTTCGTCACAAGAGTGCTCTTAAAATTCTTCCATGCTTTTCCCATCGCGAGGAATGTCTGCCGTTGCACAAGATCCTGTACTTCTGCTGGGATCTCGAACGAATTTGTAATTTCCTCCCATAGATGATTTTTATGATCCTTTGTCAAATCTTTCCGAATGCCTTCCAATTATCCCGTAGGTAGTCCAAAATGATGATGTTGCTTTCGTCGGTTCCAAAGGGACCCCATTCGGAGAGACCACCGTGATGGTCATTCGGCCCTCTGGCCTTTTCGATACTCCTCGGCCACGCTTAGTTTTCGCAATCTTGGGAGTGTGAGACCCAGATGACGACGACGAAGATTGTGTGGACGCCATCTCTCTTCTATGAAAAAACTAACTGCAGTGAGCTATGGGCCTTCCAAATAGACTAAACAAAGTTCTATGAAGCAAATGACACAAACCAGTGTATCAAGTTCATTAAACAAGATACACTGGAGTGTGTCACCTGCTTCATGCCCTTTGACAAAGTTCTAATGATTGACTAACTGCAGTGAGCTATGGGCCTTCCAAATAGACCTTGTAGCTAACAAGTGAGCTAAACAAAGTTCTATGAAGCAAATAACACAAACCAGAGTATCCAGTTCATTGAACCGGATACTTTGGAGTGTGTTACTTGCTTTATGCCCTTTGAAGGCCTAAACAAAGTTCTATGAAGAAACTGACAGAAACCAGTGTATCAAGTTCATCGAACAGGATAAAATGGAGTGTCACTTCCTTCTGGATAAATAGGATATATTATATGCTACAATTTAGCAAGCTAACATGTGAAACTAACATATCAAGCATATATCGTAAAACTAACATATCAAGTATATATCGTAAAACTAACATATCAAGTATATCAAGTATATCAAGCATATCAAGTATATCAAACATATCAAGTATATCGTAAAACTAACATATCAAGTATATCAAGTATATATCGTAAAACTAACATATCAAGTATATATCATGCGAAACTAACATATCAAACATATATCGTAAAGCTAACATACCAAGCATATATCGTAAAACTAACATATCAAATACAAAGTTCTGTCGGGAGGGAGCGGCGTCGGGAGGAATCGGCGTCGGAGCGGCGTCAAGAGGGACCGGCGTCGGAGCAGCGTCGGGAGGGAGCGGCGTCGGGAGGGACCGGCGGTGGGAGCGAGGGGCGTCGGGAGGGAGCGACGTCGAAGGGAGCGGCGTCGGGAGGGACCGGCGGTGGGAGCGAGGGGCGTCGGGAGGGAACGGCGGTGGGAGGGACCAAAACCTAGCTAGCAGGGGCGCTGGAGAGTGGAGACAAGAGAGTGCGCGAGTGCGGACTCCACAGACCTAGCTGCGGGTATTTATAGGGACACTATCACAGACGGTTCCTTAAACGAACCGTCTGTGGTAGTAATATCACAGACGGTTCTATACATATAACCGTCTGTGATATCATATTATCACAGACGGTTCTATAACTATAACCGTCTGTGATATGCATATTATCACAGACGGTTCTATAGATAGAACCGTCGTGATATAATTATCACTGATTTGTTCTATCGATAGAACCGCTTTGTAATAGTTCACTATAGATACTCGCAGCTAGTTAGGTTCCTATGTCATTTTTCAATTACAATGGAACATAGATACATTTATGAAAAATGCAAGCATAACCATAAATATAACTATTTCTTAGTTCTGATGTTCCCTACGATATATCACATATTCTCACATACATAAATGCAAATTCACACACACACACACACACACACACACACACACACACACACACACAGTCACACACACACACACACACACATATATATATATGCAAATACAGAACATATGTCCCATAAACATTTCATTCATCACCCACTTATTTCCTTTAAAAATTAGCCCTTCAGGATGATTGACGCGTATGTAGCTACTTTTGTCACGCTCTTCCTCTACACATATGCCATTTCCAAAAGGAAGCAACTCATCAAATTGATTAATTGATTGTATTCTTCCTCGTCCACTACGTTCTTAACGTTGACAATCCTTCTTTTTCCATGAAGAACTACATGACGCTTCTTATTTGCCTGGTTGGTTACATAAAAAATTTGAACAATTTGGTTAGCGAGTATGAATTGTTCGTATCTGTATCCAACACATTTGAAGTCCATAGACGTGACACCGTACTTGTCGATCTTCTCATGTGGGAGATGGACCCAATGGACCGAAATAAGGGGATCTTGAAAAGCACATAGTTGAACTCCGAAATCTCCTCTATGAACCCATATTAAGAGTTCCTCAACCCATCGATATTGAATGCATCTATGTGAACACCGCTATTCTGCTTAGTGCTCTTTGCATCCTAAGCCTACGTATAGAATGTGTACCTATTTATGTCATATTCTTGCCATGTCACAACTATAAATGTTGGTCCTTTTGCCAACCATGTCAACATATCACTTAACAAGTTCCTAGTGAGTTGCTCATTCAACCATTGATTGAACCGATAGTTATGTTGTCTCGTGATCCAAACATCCAGCTGCTCTGAATTATGTTGCAGAAGCATGCCCTTGTGTTGGTTGAAATACAGGGATACTTCAGTCATGTTTTGCAAAACTGTGAAATGAGCTTGAGCATATGCATTCATATTTGAAGTGATTGCTTTCTTTCCGATGGTCTCGATCCCCTTGTGCCTCCCCTATTGCGAGATGAAGGCACACCTATCGGTTCGGCCTGAGCTATGTAATCGACATAGAACTCAATGAGCTGTTCGGTTGCATAACCTTCGATGATGCTACCCTCCGGCCAAGATCGATTCTGTACATAGGACTTCAGAACTCTCACAAACCTCTCCAATGGGTACATGCTACGTAGAAACATGGGCCCACACATTTTTATCTCACACACAATGTGAACAATGATATGGACGATGATATCAAAAACGATGGAGGAAATACACTGAAGATGACATAGAGTTGTCACCACCTCATCTGCAGAGCATCTAGTCCTTTGGAATTGATGACCCTCTAAGCAATTGTGTTAAAGAAATAACACAGCCTTATGATTGTCTCTCGGACCTTGATCGGTAAAATACTTCTAATTGCAATAGGAAGCATCTGTGTCATCAGCACATGACAATCGTAAGACTTCATGCTAATTAACTTTAAATCTTCTATCGAAACAAGTTTCTTCAAGTTGGCAGAGTAACCAGATGAAACTTTCACACTATGCAAGCACTGGCATAGTTCAGTGTTACCGAAAGGATTCATTCCATCTGTACTTAATCCGAACCTTATATTCCTCGGTTTTGCACCAAAGTCTGCAAACCTTCTATCGATGTTTCTCCACTGGGTAGAATCGGCAAAGTGTCTTAGCATTCCATCCTTCTTACACTCTTCCAAGTGCCAACGCAGCAGTTTTGCCTCCTTTGGATTCGCAAAAAACCACTTCAAACAGAGAATCACAGGAAGATACCATACCACCTTAGCAAGAGATCCTCTCTTCACCTCTATTCCCTCGCCGTAATCTAATTGATTCTTACGGTTCTATCGGGATGCGTTGCACACCGGACATACATGCATATTTGCATACTCTTTATGGTAGAGGATACAGTCGTTCGGACATACATGCATATTTGCATACTCTTTATGGTAGAGGATACAGTCGTTCGGACATACATGCATTCTTTCTACTTCCATTCCTGATAGACAAAGAACCTTCCTAACTTTGTAGGTTGTTTTGGGCAACTCATTTCCCTCCGGAAGCATGCCAGCTAAAAGACCTAACAGTGCCATGAAACCTTTGTCAGACCAACCGTTGCTTGCCTTTAATTTCAACAGTTTAAGTACGGGTGACAACCTCGTATATTTTGACTTGCAGCACGTGAACAAAGGTTTCTTCGAGTCCTCCATCAAGCCCTAGAATTTAACAAACTCTCTCTCTCCCTCTCATCATTGTTCCCTTCTGCATCGCAAAGCATCTGATCCAGATTGTCATCATTCAACCTATCCGATCAGAACCACAATCGACATGATCATCCGGCGGTATATCATTGATTTCATCAGCGATGTCATTATTATTGCCTTCCTGTGTAATCTGCTCTTTAATACAAACTATCTGTGAAGTATCATAGATGGTTCAAATAAAAAAACCGTCTGTAATATTTGGAAATATGACAGACGGTTCTTGGTAATAATCGTCTATGGTGCCATCTCCACGGGTGCTATTCTCCATGAAGCAACTTGCACCGGTGCTACCTTTACAGTCGACTACCATGAAGTCGACATACAGCCAAGGCAATAGGCGCAAATCAAAGAAGACCGATGATGATATCCCGTACCTACCATTGGCCCGCAAATTCGTGCTAGATGAGCCGATGATCATCCCGAAAAAGCGCCTCCTAACCCTATTACTTACATGCCAGAGATTACAAGCTTGGTATATGGAACAGGCCAATAAGCCATAGGGAGAATCGCGCTCAAGTATCATTATCAAATTCAGGCCGGATCATTTACAGCACGAAATTCGTGATTGTGTCTTCGCGGTGACCTTTGAGGATTTATTTGATCTTTCCACGCTCAACGCTCTTGACGCCTCACTCGTTCGATGCTGGACGCTGTAAGTGTGTACAATCACAGTCTCCGTTCATGTAATAACGATATATGTCATATATAATTTGTTGGTTTTCTGTGTATATATATAGACACATGGTGACTGAAGCTAGATCATCCAAATCACCAATTGGTTTCCTGGACCCACGCTTGGTCGCCATGGATACCATCAATGAGGATCCATCTTTCATCGAGAGGTATATTACAACAACACTGCTGGCTCACCACGATAAGGAATTTGTACTTATGCCCTACAATCAGGGGTTCCATTGGATTTTAATTGTAATTATACCAAAATAGAATAAGGTAATATACCTTGATTCCCTAAGTAAGAACAAAACCGACTACACAGTTATTGGCCAATTACTCAATAGGTAAGTAAATTTTCTCCATACATAACTATATTGTACTCTTTCTTTCCTTCTGAATAACTAAGCTAACTTTTTCGAATCACGAAGGTCGTTCGCCACGTACGTTGCAGAGACACGTGGCTCGACGGAAGGGGCCAACCCTTGCAACATGTTCAAAATTTTTGGGTATTCGCTAGTACACATTAATTAATCCTATACAACACTTGGTAGTAATGCCTCTTGAATTAACATATTCTATTTTTTGCAGTGCCACCAGCAGCTGCCGGGCAACACGTGTGGATTCTACGTTTGCCACCATATGAAACTACTACTCGATTCATCTAAGATCACCAATCCTAAGATTTGTCAATCACTACAAAAAATCTGGGCTTTTATAACAAAATGAAAGTGTCATGGAAAGTAAAGAATTTGTCACAAAATGAATGGTATGACAAAAAACCACCGTCATGAAGGTCGTCATATAACGACCGTCACAAAACGTACCTTGTGACGAAAATATGGAAAACCGTCACAAAATGTGATGACCTTTTGTGACGGTTTTGTTGTGTCGTCATATATTGTTGTCATTTAATGACGACTGTGACTGTCACATATTGGTTGGTGAACTCGTCACCTAATACGCCAACCGTCATAAATTGTGTCCTGGGAACCCTGATTTAGACAACTTATTGTGACGATACGGTAGCGTCATATATAATTATGCAGATTTTGTGACATTTTCATTTTGTCTTGTTATGTAAGATAGTTAGAGACATCTTGAGACGACTCTAGGTCGTCATAAATTTTCCTTTCATTCGATGACGAACGTGGCTCAAATATATGTATCAATTCAATGACCAATGTCAGACAGATCTTTCCAGCATTCTCATCAGAGCTCATAAAGCATACACATTTCAACCAATGCATCATCCACATACATTCGAGCATAAGACACAAGCTTGCGTGTTCAAACACATCACACTAGTTCCGAGTTCCATCACACGAGTTCAAACGGTTCCATCACACAGTTCAAACATACACACAGATGCAAATAAGTTCGACATAGGTTCGACAACACGATGGCACAAAGTTCCAACAACAGAGAAAGTTTGGTGTTCTAGCAAGGCAGCAAAAGCTTAGGCAAAGGCATCATCAACCGAAACGCATTCAGACCTACCTCAATCTTTCGAAGTTTCAGCACACTCGCAGCAATGCATTAGTCTCTTCAAACTTGGTATGCATCCCTTCACTTCTTCTTGGTGCGGCGCAGCAAATTTTGGTTTTCTTCAAGTCTTTGCTTGGTTGGCTTCAAGTGAGGATCGCGAGCAAGAAGTGTGCTTCCAACCGCTCTCGCTTCCTAGCGCCTTCCTCTCTTCTCGCTTGGAGTGTTGCCTCAAACCGAGCTTGCGGGCGTGCTTCGCGGTTGTCGATGTAGACCGGCAGTCTTCGACACTCGGCGACACCAATGTTTGGAAGGAAGGTGGATGAGCGGTGATCCGCTCAGTGTCGTCAACAATCTTGGAGGGAGAATTTTGTGCTTCTCCTTCTTCGGTTCTCTTTCCTTCTCCGCAACCATATGTTCCTACATAGAATGAATCCACTTAACAAGGCCATACAACGATGTTCAACCAGGCATTTACTTGAGTACAGACATGTATCCAATAATTATGTAACTTACATATATCTCATTTGCAAGAGGAGTACGACCATTTTGCGGACTATTCATACATTCCCAAAGAAATCAACAGATCTGGATCCATGTTGTTGTACTTAGGCCTCTGTAGCATGCAAA
Source organism: Dendrocalamus sinicus (assembly GCA_036346575.1). Classification (NCBI taxonomy): domain Eukaryota; kingdom Viridiplantae; phylum Streptophyta; class Magnoliopsida; order Poales; family Poaceae; genus Dendrocalamus; species Dendrocalamus sinicus. The sequence continues at coordinate 13,844,240 of CM070642.1, read as the reverse complement.
AAATTTGGATTACAATGATATCCGTGAAGGTAAAGAGAGGGCTGGACAAACATGGGATATAAGATTAGCCATAAATTATTTTTACATGTCAACAGCCAGATGCCAAAATATGTATGCACTACAGATCATACAAGTATCTTCCAGATTTTTTATGCCAACAACAAATGCAATCACTGGCATAGTCAACTAATTACTACTATGATTTGCCAATCAACATTCACATGTATTTGATTCCCAGTTGGCCATCGACATAAAACAATTGTGCATCAATGCAACCTGGACAGATCAAGAAAAACAACACAGAAACATGCATCAATGCAACCTGGACAGATCAAGAAAAACAACACAGAAACAACACCTACTACTGATGATGATCATCTCTGATGACATAGCAATTCCTCTTGCAAATTTCAGTTTCAGATGGTCTCCATAAAATAATTGGAGCCTAAACACCTATTGATTATAGCTCACTCGACACAGCGCAAATATTACGAACATGGGAGCTCATCTCGAAATCGAGGGCCAAACTCACAATCGGCTACAAACAAGAAGTCGCCTTTCTAACACTTCAAATATTATGAGAAATCATACAGCACGTGCTAACTTGACACTTCAAAAGCACATGCTAATTACTATGCTACAAATGTCCCATCTTTCCTGCTAATTATACAAAAGACATACTAACAGTTGTATCTTGAACTATGAAGCACACATCTATCGACAGTTTATATGGTGAACACCATCAATGTCCACATGATGTTGTTCTTCAGTACTTGTCAGGCTTCACAAGCCTAAGTAATTAATGGCACACATATTGGATCCAAACAAACATCAGGCAATCAGGTTTGTCTCCATAACATTTCACATTTCAAAGCAAGAACTAATTAATGGCACACGCTTCCTTATAATTGGAATACAGAAAGTAATAGTATCTGCACTCAGTGTATCGATGGGCAATATAGGACCTAGATCCAATCCTTTGGTGAAGCTGCACTTGGCCTCGGTTTACCTTATTCTTAGCACATTTCTCCTGCACCACAAATGCAATACAGAGGTTTCATTCACATGCACGATTTGCATTGCATATTAACAAATGCGTATAATGCGAGGCATGGACTGATTCTTTGGGTCACACCAGTACTCAACCAGCTGGATCCATTCCTCTTTCTTCATTTTAGGTGGAGGTTCTTTGTATGATTGTTCTCTTGTCGGTGAGTCGTCGAATACTTCCTTTTAAGGTGATACCTCTGCGCCTTACTCCCCTCTTAATGATATCGGTGCATGCAGCCTTGCTTGGTCCTCATTCCTAACATCCACATCCAACCTTGACAAGCCACACAAATGAATTATTAGACACAATTTTCACATGGGAGTATTGTAATGCATGAAAATATTTGGAAGAATGAAATAGCTATCTCACCGCCACTTTCCTAAGCACTTTTGATACTTCTACCTGCCCCTGCTCATTATCATATTCTTTCCAAGATGTGTAGATAGGCAGGTTGTCTCTAAGGGCAACACCACATTCGATGCCGGCCAGGCTTGAAGTGGGACCTCAGGTCTTTTCTTCCCTTCAGCCACCTCGATAGCCAGCTTCTTTCCTCTATTAATCATCTTCTGTGGTCTGCCTGGCGCTTGTAGTTAGGTGGCCTTGCAAATGGCTGCTACTGCAAATGGCATTTGTATTAGGGTTGGCTTTCAAATTGTTCCTAGTAGGCAAGTTCTCTCTTGGCCTAGGTGGCGGACGGCCTGCAGTGGTCCTAGTGTTTGCACCAGTAAGACATGGCTGCACCGCCCCGTGAATCTGGTTGGCGTCTTGCGGTGGCTGCTGCTGGCGGCCGCCATTGTAGCCGCCTTTGCTTCTTCTGTTGAGGCGAGTTCTGGAACCATCGGTCTTACTCGGCAAGAGAAACATGCATCTTATAAATTAAGAAGACAGCAATAGATTAAATAACTACAATGAAGTATATGTTTCAAATAGACGGATATGTAAACTTGTAAATTGGCCTAGTAATCCATCTCACCTCAGTATTGACCTCGATGTTGAGGTCATCATCATAATCATCATCACCGCGTTGGTTATCAATGTCGAGGATGGATCATATTCAATGTCGATTCTGGTTTGTCGGACACTAGTCTCTTCCCTTTGCCCTCTTTCCTTTTAAAAACATCCCTAACGATGCAGTACTAACACCGGAATACCCAAAGACTTAAAAACATCCCGAACCTTCTTAACGTTCTCGTCCCTCTCCTGCGCATACTTGTTTTTGGCATTTCTTCTAATACTTATTACGATGAAACGCAGAAAGAGCGGCGGATTCGATTTCTATAAAAAGTTGAAGAAAGAACTAACAGATCAGAGAGAAATTGTAAATGAAATAAAGGAGCAGTCTAATAGTCACCAAAAGCACTTTCAAATGATGAACTTGATAATGCAACTTATTCTACTAAATGCTAGAAGCAAACCAACATGCTAGAGACAAAGCTAACATCGCACTCTTCTACAACAAGAAGAAGAGGCAATACATAAGTATTATTCATAAAGGCAATATCTCTACACACCACACCGAAAAGAAAATCTTGAACAATACAATACTTATGCTCACTACACTCTTGATCAAGAACTACCACTCCTCATAAGTGAGACAACAGAACATTGCAATGCATTCATTTTGTTTCAGCAGATTCATATGGAACATACTATTTACAAATTGCTAATTGCCATAGCTACAAGGCAAAATCGAAACTAGAAAGAAAAGAACGTAATCTCAGCAAAATTCATCATGTTCTAATCTATGCATTCAAAGTCATTAACCTGTGGATGGGAGATCACGCGTGACGCAGTTGGCCGGGGACGTAGGAGCCACAGGCGGCGGGATGGGCGGATCCGGGCACCGGCGGAGGTGTGGCGGCGGGATGGGCGAGTGGCGGCACTAGGTTGAGGGGAGGAGGAGGAGGCCATGGTCTGCGGGAGTGGAGATTTTTCCCTTGTCCGACCGCCAAGAGGATAAGGCAAGCTGCGGCGCGAGGAATTTTGGCCTTCTTGAGCGGGAGGCGTGGTGGGTCCCATGTGTCGGTGAGCGACTCAACGGGAGAGCTGCAAGGTGTAGCTGCTAAATTTTGGTGCGCGCGGTGGGTCCGCTATGTCGGTGGCGAGCTGCTGCTGCCAATTTTTGGTCTGGCGGTGGGTCCGCCATGTCGATGACCATATTAGTAGTATTAGGAATTCAAATAGATTTTTGTGGTAATAAATGATTTCAACTGGAAAAAATGTCGAAACAAAGTTGTATAACGATCGAGATCTACCACTTTGATTTTGGTCATTTTTTCATATGACTTTGTTTGGACTGTTTGAATTTTGAATTTCAAAATATTAGAACTTCGAACAAAATTTTGGGGTACTAAGTAATTTCAAATGAAAAAGTCATGAACATAAAAGTTGCACAACTCATCAATATCTACAACTTTTATTTTGGTCATTTGTTCATCCGACAAAGTGATAGTAATATAGTTCACAAATTTTACATATCTCTCTTATAGTTTCATAAACTATAAGAGAGATACGTAAAATTTGTGAATAAGGTTACTATAACTTTGTCGGATAAACAAATGACCAAAATAAAAGTTGTAGATCTTGATGAGTTCTACAACTTTTATTTTCATGACTTTTTTAGTTGAAATCATTTGGAGTTTCAAAATCTGGTTTAAAGTTGTCATTTTTTTGAAATTCAAATTTTGAATTGTTCAAACTTTGTCACATGAAAAGATGACCAAAATCAACGCAATAAATTGATAGATCATGATTTTAGAAAATTTTAGAAAAAAAGCATCACATTTGGAGTTAGTATGTGGGAGAAATACTAGTTACAAGTTTTTGCCATAGATTAAAAAGAGAAATGATGTTTGCACAATGAATTCATTACAAGAGAGGCTAATTAGCATGCAGGGCCCACATGTCATTCAAACGTTGGACCAACATGGCGGTCAAGGCTAATTAGCATGCAGGCCCACATGTCATTAAAGGGGGTACTTAGCATGTTTGTGGCTAAGCGAAGGCACAGTCGGCCACGCGCTCTCGCCGGCCACCCCACCGCAAGAGCCGCGACGGCGACCCCACCGCTAGCGGGTGGCGGCGACCCCACCGCTCCTCGCCGGTGACCCCACCGCTCCTCGCCCCAACAGCCTCGGCCTGCCTAGGCACTGCATCCTCGGCGTCCACCACCTGCTGAGCCGCTACCGCCGCACCACCGATGCCTCGCTGGCCACCCAGTGCTGCCTCCTCGCCGCCCCCCGCTGCCTCGCCCCCTCCCCACCAGCGACCTCGCATGGCCACCCCACTGGCAACCTTTGCCTCGTGGCCATTGTACAAGGTGAGCTGAGTCAACCATAGCTCTTCCCCTTTAGATTTGTTATTGCAGTGCCTTTAATTGAATTGAAGGATAGAAGCTCGATTTGTAACATTTTGGCACCTAAATTTATCCAGGTCGAGATGGATAGAAGTGGATTTATAACGATTGCACCATTTAGTGATCCCTATATGTCAGTGTTGAACAATTCATGGAACATGTCGAAGTAGATTTAGTGCAGATGAGGAAATCAAGTGCCCATGCCGTCGATGCCTGAACCAAATACAAAAAAGTCAAGATGAGGTAGAGGAGAATATCCACATCAATGGTATTTCTAGGTGCTATACAAGGTGGATTCACCATGGAGAGGGAGATAATGATGTTCAACAAGATGATGGCACACTCGCTGTTGGTACTGAAGATATATCATGGGATGGAAATGACCAGGCTCCACTTGATGATGAAGGACAAGCTGAAGATGTCATAGAAGATAGTGCACGGGGAGTTCAGGGGTTGATTCAAGATTTGTACACCGCAGCAAGCCATGGCTTCAGTGGTAACTTATATCAACAAATCATGGAAGAGGCAAAGCGTGAACTTTATCCAGGTTGCACCGAGGAGTCTAGGCTAACTTTCATTATTAAACTGCTGCATATAAAAGTGTATAATCGGATAACAAATTCTGGGTTCAATGCATTCCTTGAGTTGCTTTCAACATCGTTGAAGATTGTTACCGTCTCCTAAGTCCTATAACGAAACTAAAGCTCTACTTGGAAGCTTGGTTTTGGTTATGTTTCTAGTCATGTGTGCAAGTATGATTGTGCCTTATTTTGGAAGGACCATGCCAATGATGATCATTGCCCGCTTTGTGGCGAATCAAGATGGAAAGTGAATAAGGAGGGCAGAAAGAAAGTTCCTCACAAGGTCTGCATTACTTTCCAATAATTCCACGCCTTCAAAGGCTTTTTATCTCAAAGCAATGCGGAGCACAAGATGCAAGATGGCACAAGGATAAGAGGGTACCAGTTGAAAATGAAATGAGACATCCTGCGATGGAGAAGCTTGGAAAGAATTTGATGATACTTTCAAGTCTTTTGCGAGATGATCCCCAGCTTTGAGGTTAGCCATTGCTATTGATGGATTTAACCCATTTGGTCGATGACCAATTCATATAGCATCCGCGATGATAGTGGTTCCATACAATTTTCCACCATGGATGTGTATGGACCAATCCAATTATATGCTTGCTTTAATTATTCCAGCAAAAATCACCAAGCAAAGATTTCCATGTGTTCATGCTGCCTTTGATAGCAGACATGCTTACCCTTTGGGAGGGTGTCTCTACTTATGATGCATATGAAGGCAAAGATTTCAGTCTGCGTGCAGCGATTCTGTGGGGAATCAATGACTACCCTGCATTAGGCACCATGTCAGGCAGAACCACTAGGGGTTACTTCGCATGTGTGCACTTTGATGAGAATCCATGCTCGAATGTCGAGAAACAAAATTGGGTTCATAGGCCATAGACGTTTCCTCCCAAATGACCATCCTCGGAGGAAAACAGATCTTTCGGTGGCCACCATGAAAATAGAGAGAAGACAAGGAAATTTAGTGCAGATGAGGTTATGGCAAGGTTGGATGAAGTTTCCTATGTTCTAGGCAAGAATCGATAAGCGAGAAACAAGAAAACGACGCCAGTAATGGAGAACCAAGATGGCATCTCAAGGTTAGCTTGTATGATTTGCCATCTTGGTCAAAATTGAAGCTACAAGACAACCTAGATGTTATGCACATAGAGAAAAACATATGTGAAAACATTTTGTCAACTCTACTTAATATTCCGAAGAAGACAAAGGACACAGTCGCTGCTAGACTAGATTTGGAAGACAGAGGCATAAGAAAAGTGCTTCATTTGCTGGAAGAAGCTGGTAATTCGTCCACAAAGCCCAAAGCTTGTTACGTTCTAACGCCAGAAGCAAAGAAGAAGTTCTTGCAGTTTGTTAGCAATGTTAAATTTCCAGATGGCTATGCCTCTAATATATCAAGATGTGTCAATATGGAGGGAGGAACAATGCATGGGCTGAAAACACATGACTATCATATACTGCTGCAGCGTATTTTACCAGCTGGCCTTCGCGGTTTGGTGCGCAAAGATGTATATGAAGTAATTGCTGAATTGGGTAGGTTTTTTAGACAACTTTGCTCGAAAACTCTAAAGGTTCATGCACTACACCAGCTGAAGAAAGATATTGTAATTATCCTTTGCAAACTGGAGAAAATTTATCCTCCTGCATTCTTCGATGTTATGGTTCACCTAGCAGTACACTTACTTGACGAGGCACTCCTTAGGGGACCGGTTCAGTATGGATGGATGTATCCCATTGAGAGAAGATTGGGCACCTTTAAGCGTTTCATCCGCAATAAAGCAAGATCTGAAGGATCTGTTGCAGAGGCATACACTGCCTATGAGTGTACGACCCAATGCTCAACATATTTCAGTGAAATTATTACTAAGTTCACTAGGCCTGAAAGAAACTTAGATGGAGCACAGAACATCTCACCCAATGATTACTCTATTTTTGGTCATGGTATTAACCTGTTGGGTGCTTCAAAACTTCATTACCAAGATAATGACTATGACTCCATGGTTTAGGGTTGATGAATACAAAGAGTGAGTAATTGTTGTCATTTCATTTCTGCCAACCTTATTCAATATTAGTGTCACAATAAACTAATTAACTTCTTCCTTTGCAGCATGTATAGGGCAGAATTGGAACAACAACAGTCAACAATATTGAAAAATGATGTCAACACAATTATTGCATGGTTCGAGAAACATGTGCGTGCAACTTTACAACTTTGATGAATCATTTATGATACAATAAATTTTCAAACTCACCAATTCTCTGTGTTTTCCTGTAGATTACAGTTGAAATACGAAGGCACAACAAATGTTGATGAAGACTGTACTCACTCGCATGTCGGCCGGATAGGCGTGTGCGATCATACACACCAGTATAATCAATGGGGTGCGGTACCACACTATGGCTCGTGAGGCACACAGAAAACACAAAACTCCACCATCAAGACTGCAGTACTCACAATGATGACACTATTGACTTCTATGGGACAATCACGGACATTATTGAGTTGAATTACACTAAGAACAAACAAAGGAGATAGATCTGTTATCTTATTACGGTGTGAATGGTACAATCTTGAGGGAAGGACATACGGATGAAAGATGATGGTTACTTCAAGAGCATTAACATCGAAGGCCGATGGTATAAGAATGATCCTTTCATTCTAGCCACAGAAGCTTCACAAGTATTTTTCTTGGAAGATACAAAGTTAGGTCCATGTTGGCGAGTGGTACAAGAATTTGGCCACCGACATATATTTGATGTTGAAGAGTCCGATGGAAAACAACCAATCCATGAACAAGTACAGATGAGATGTCAGGAGGCATACCAAGAGGACAATACTTCGTCAGGAGATTGTACAGTGGGAGACATTTATCCTAATATAGATTTGTTGCACATGGATAATCAACCAGGCAGCCCTATTAGTGCAGACCTTGTCGAGAGCATCCGTCGACATCAACAAACACCTCAAGGTGATGAAACAGACGGCGAAGATGAAGATGAAACCTTCCTTGAGTACCATAGTCAAGACGGCGAGTATATCGAAGAAGAAGCGGTGATGATGACTAACCTTTGCATTTCGGAGCTATTTGTGAACCATGAACTTCTATTAGCGATTCTTTGTATCTGAATTATGCTATTGAAATTTGTATCTAAATTATGAAATTGTAAGACCTTGTATGCAATGATTCTGTTTCAATGTTAAACTTGATTTATGAATTCTATTCTATGCACATGTAACCTATTGGAAGTTACATACAGGCTATATGCTGCCAAAATATCATAGATATGTTATATGCTGCCCAGAATTCATTGAGATGATATATACTACAAAAATTCTGGGTTTTTATGACAACCTGACAGTGTCATGGAAATTACAGGATCTGTCATGATATATATATGCTGGAAGTTACATACATGCTGCCAAAATTTCATCACACATAGGTTACACATCAAAGCAAAAGGGATGTTTAATTCCAACATACATCAGAAAGGCGCATATTTCATCACACAGACAGGTTACATATCCATGCACACAAGAGATGTCCAACAGCACAAAGGCACATATTTCATACCAACTGCAAATACATCCTGGATAACAGGTTCAATACAACATGTCCTAGCCTACTTCATCATCATAGCCAAAAGCATATCAAATGTGGCCAACATATCCAACCTACTTCACAACATGTCCTACTTCATCATCATTGCCTACTTCAACACTACAGTTACAACCAAAAGGATGGCCAACACCAGGAATGTTACATTCAGACAGCCACACACAAGACAAATGCAGCTTCCCATGCCTTCCCTGTTCTTGCCAACCATTTCCTCCACCTTGTTCAGATTCTGCTCTAAGCTATCAATTTTTTCCACCAGCTCAAGAACTTCTGTTGTCGAAGCTGCTGCAATGGTCGAGGAAGCTGACAGTAGATAACCATTATCATGAAGGAACACCACATATTCTTCCTCCAACCAATACCTAGTACATGTCCCCTGCATCCAAATTAAAACAACAGGCAAATTAACATCAATAGTGTAGCCACTGGATGCTAAAAACACTACCATTCTCAGGCATGCCCATTCAAACAAGAATGAAATTTGGGCAATGCAAAATGATTATAACACAGACATTTTGATAGTTCTTCCTGGGGCACTTGAAAAATCTCCTTCCAATGTTATACTCGGTCGCGTGGTAGTGGTAGCAAACACCCTCACGTCCTTGCAATCCGGGCACATTATCAACGGCAACCCACCACATCATCAATCGGCGCTGCAGCTCGGCGAAGATGGCGGAGGCGCCGCAAAGAACAACGACAGCAAGGGTGCGGGTTGCCAGAAACCCTAGCTGCGCTTGACCGCCGAGTGCGGCGGTAGATGACGACGCCTGCGACATGAGAACTTGAGAGAGCGGGGATTGATTAGGCCTCACACATCAACTGGAAAGGGGGAAGGTGAGCGACGGGGAAAGGCAACGGAGCGGGAACGGGGAGGGGGATGAGGGCGGCACTGCCACAATGGCGCACCTGGGGACTAGGAGCACGCCGCCGACCAACGAGATGGAGTCACCGCCGGTCACCGGATATCCGCGCTCCGCCGGGCGGGCTTGCAGCGGATCTGCGCGCTGGCTCCGCCCAGAGGCCGCCGTGCCGTCAGTTGGGGAGATGGGGAGCTAGCTCCGCCCAGAGGCTGCCGCGCCGTCAGTTGGGGAGATGGGGAGCTGGCTCCGCCCAGAGGCCGCCCGCCGCTCGCCGCCGTCTTCAGTTGGGGAAATGGGGAATGAAACTGGTCAACAGAGAGGGATCAAGGGTCCACCTCCTATTGGGGGTATATTGACGTTGGGAGCCGTCATGTTTGAAATAACAAACAGTGACGCTCCACAGCCGACACATAAAACAACACATATCGTCATAAAAACGCCACCGTCAACCGGCTCCTGGCGACTTGCATTTTGTGACGACACTTGGTACCTTTATGTGACAAACAAAATAGCTTCGTCATAAATAGTTCTGGCTGTCCTGATTTTATGACGCTACAGACTTTTGCGTCATATTATGATATATTATATGACAAAAATTTGCCCCGTCATGAGGATTTTTGTCATAGAAAGAAGGATTTCTGGTAGTGAATCTTCCCACAATTATTTCATACTTATCAGGATATATATGTACGCACATTGATATTCCTATCAACAGGCTACGCCCATCCCTACAACTGCATTGCAACTGCCCGACCTTGCACAAATTCGAGGAGAGTGCACGTACTTTTTAATGGCTAGAGTCATAAAATCAAGTGAAGAGTTCCACAACGTACAATGATTTTTTGTTTGGGATAAGATTGACATTGATTGTAATTGTGTATTTGTTAATAGATATTTTATTTCATTTCAATTAATTGATTTGCGAAATTGATATTTTATGTTTGTGAAATGAATTGAGATGTGAATTGGATGTATACATATACATGTTGATCTAATTGTTTCAGAGAGCATGGCTAGTAGTTCTTGAGCCTAGCCAATAAACAAAAATAGATTTAGGGGTAGAAGAGAATAGCACAAATGGTTTTTAACTAAAAACCGTCTGTTCTAGTTGATAATCACAGACGGTTTTTAGTTAAAAACCGTCTGTGATTATCAACTATCACAGACGGTTTGTAATTAAAAACCGTCTGTGATATTTACACCACCTTGTATCATTACTGACCCATAAATTCAGACGGCTCACAAAACCGCTCGTGATGGCGTTCAACCATCTCTAATACGCTTTTACGTAGTAGTCACTACTACGTAAAGCCTAATAGTAGACGGCCAATCACGAGCGGTTTGACAAAACCGTCGTGACTAACACTAACACGAGCGGTTTTAATTAGGACACCGCCTGCGTGTTGGCGGCGTCGGAGAAAACGAGTATCACGAGCGGTTCTTAACTATGAACCGCTGCATTATAATGTAGTATCACGCAGGCGGTGCAGATTAAAAACCGCTCGTGATGATCCCAGATTATCACGCACGATTTTTAATTAAAAACCGTCGTGATAAAATCGTTATCACGACGGTTATGAATTAAAACCGCTCAGTGATAATTCACGACGGTTTTTATTAAGAACCGCTCGTGATAATGGTAGGCATTTATTGCGCTGCTCGGATCGCATCTGTCTTCATTTCGATCCTAGACGGTTTTTAAACATAAATCGTCTATGATACTCCTTTTCCCGCCACAAACACCACAGACGGCCTCCAAATTAAAAGTCCGACAAACAGAGATTCCCGATTTTAATTCAAGACAGATTTAATTCATTACAAAAGTTCGACAAACAGAGATTCCCAGATTTTAATTAAAGGCAAATTTAATTTATTACAAATCTAAGAGAAAAGAGATTCCCATTTTAATCTTCTAGGCTTCATATGCTTCTTCTTCAACTTCTGGAGTTGGAGGATCAGCCGCTGAGTTCTCGAATGTCGTGAAGATTATCCTTGCCCTCTCCGCTTCCTCCTCTAGCCTGGGCAAATCATTAGCATGGCCCATAATCTCAAAGAGGATGGCATGATAAACTTCAACAGAATCGGCCGAGTCTGCTTGATCGGAAAGGTTATGTAGCACACTCTGCGCTTCCGCAAGAGCTTTCTCCGCTTTGTGGACATTGTAGAGAAGAACAAGGCTGAGGGCAGTTTCCTTTTCGTGAGCAGCAACGAGACACCTCCGTCGACGGCGGATGATGAGGTCTAGTTGACGGACGATATTGGAAGCGAGTCGAGGAAGGAGAGCAGGGCGTGAGCGGAGGAGATGCTCCAGACGTAAATTGTTGGCCGCCTGTGTAAGGTTGCGGCCGAACAACTCATGATGGATAGATGAGAGGAAGGAGATGAACAAAATTTTAGATGTCATTGTTGAGAAATGTGGTGATGATCGAAGAAGATGAGGGAGAGGACAGTACGTTTAGATCGAAGAAATGGAATAGTGCGTGCAAATATAAGCATTATCACAAACGGTTCGTATACCCAAACATTAATGATATAGACGCTTCGTATAACGATCGACAGACGTTAATGGAAACACGCGCGAAACACGGCGCTACGCAATCGAAACACGGCGTTACGCAATCGAAACACGGCGTTACGCAATGGATCAAAATTTTGAAGCTTATGGCAGACGGTTTTTTTTTATAAAAAACCGTCTGTGATAATTGTTATCACAGACGGTTTTTAGTTAAAAACCGTCAGTGATAATAATTATCACGAGCGGTTTTAGTAAAAACCGTCTGTGCTAATGATTATCACGAGACGTCTTTGATAATGACCAGGGCATTTATTGCGCGCTCAGACCGCATCTGTCTTCATTTCGATCCAGATCTAGCCACTGCTGCGCACTTTTTCACTCGGGAGGAAGCTAGGCGATTTCAGCTGTTAATTTGGTGGGAGAAGAGGCAAAGATTGAGCTTTGAATTAAGATTCAGACTTTCCGGTTGTTTGTAGATATGGTTAGTAATGAAATTTATTTTTCTTTAATTGCATTACAATTTAGGTCTGAGTAATCCATGAGTGGTTATTGAAGATGGTTAATTTGCAAAATTGTTGGTTATATAATAGCTGTTGTGTTTGTAATATGAATTGAGCTAGCAAATTAAGTCTGAATATAATAAATGTGGCCGGTATATATGAGAGACCATGTGGTCGTGATCCCATGAGAGTGATGAGTAATTGACAAGGGTTTAGGTTAGTCGAGTTTGGTTTGGGTGGTTCAGACCTTGACGTTGCGTGGCGCAATCGGGCTCGGTCGGACTTTTGGTCAAACTTGGTCTTTTGGGCTTAGGATGCATATTCTAATGTTTTGACAAGTTTGGACTTCATATGTGGTAAGTGTGATGGTATTTACGCTTTCATGTATCGAGCGGTGCTATTTGACGTGTTTCTTGTCGGTGTATTGCAGGGGCGTCGAGTTGGAGTCGTGGTGAGACACGGTGGACCGGACTAGGCGCAGGTGGCGCTGAGGTCAGAACGGTCGGGATGTGTCGAAGACGACGTGGACTCGAGGTAGTTGCGAGGCGTGCGAGGCAAGGAGCGCGGAAGCTTCCCAGAAGGTGCAAGAGGGGCGAATCGGGAAATTCGTAAGGCTGCACAAGCGGGAGCGGGCTCCGTTGGACGTAGCGGGCGTAACGGGGCGGAGACCCGTTAGCCAAGCGCTATAAAAGGAGAGGAGGGGCTGCATGCCCACTTGAGCACTTGTAGGGAATTAGGGTTTACACTAGTCAAAAGAGGCTTTAGGAAGGTTGTTTCCTTTAGCTCTTTAGTTGGTATGAGTTGGTGAAGGCAGAGTAGTGCTCCCTCTGTAGCTTCATCGATGGTTTCTATGTGAGCTCCTCTCTGTGTGTTCTTCCTCCCAAGAAGATGTGTGATTCTTGGTGTTCTTGAGGATTGAGAGGAGAGGGATTGAGTGGAGAGTCTTGTAATCATCTATGTCCTAATGTCCATGCGTATCGGGATTCCTCTGTATTCCTTGTGATTCAATGAATGAAATCTGAAGTTTGGTTTTTCCTGTTCGTAGCTTCTGTTCTTCATTTTCCTCTTTGCAAGATTTCTTGATTTTCGTGGTTTCAAGGACACTACGGACCTCTCGACTTTGACTCTTGATGCGTTGTACTCGCGTCTCAAGACTCACAAGATTGACATTGTCTCTCGCAAGTCGAAGTCACAGTCGATGGCTCTAGTCACAGATCCCAGCTTGGCTTCTGGTCTCTCTTCTGATTCTTCTTGCGGTTTCTCCCTTGCTGCTCTCTGTGACATAACTGATGATCAGTTAGAGCAGCTTGCGGATGATCAGCTGGCCCTCCTAGCCCGAAGGTTTTCCCATGCCTACAAGGGTAGGAGAGATAGAAAGAGAGGAGGACCCGTGATTTGCTTTGAGTGTGGTGGCCCCAACCACATTCGGGCAAACTGCCCCAAGCTGGAGAAGGGCAAGAACGACTACGGCGGTTCGGGCAAGAACGACTACACCGACAAGAACCGCAACAAGAAGGCTCCAGCTCAGACGCCGGGAAAGAAGAAGTTCCGCAACTTTGGCAAAGCCAAGAAGCTGTTCCACCGCGTCCTCACCACGTTCGACGACCTCGACCTCAGCGAGGTGGAGGGATGGAGCGACAACGACGGGACGGGTGACCAAGAGCCCAAGGATGGCGGCGACGACTTCTCCGGCATGTGCTTCATGGCCCTCGAGGGCGAACTCAGCGACAGCGAGCTGTACTCCGACTCGGACGAGGTATGTCCCACCTACGACCAGCTCAATCATGCTTTTCTTAAGCTAGGAGGTTTTCATGCTAGAGCTAAGGCTAGGTGTGCTGAGTTAGAGAAGGAAATAGATAGACTGTCACTAGAGATTATTGCTCTTACATCTGATCCTCCTAGTGATTGTGATACATGCTCTGCTTTGCTGGTTGATATGGAAAAATTAAGGACCTCGCATGATAGTTTGTCCTCTGAGCTTGATACTGTTAAGGTGGAGAACATTAGTCTGTTGGCTGAACTAGAGATGAGTAGGATTACTTCTATTTCATCTGCTCCTGTTGAGACTAGTGCTTGCACCTCATGTGAGGATAAGGACAATGCTTTTAGAGGTCTTTATACCATGTTGCTTGATCTGCCCGAGTCTTGTGAAAATTGCAATAACTTGAAGATGAACCTAAAACGGGCAGATGACAAAATATCTGAGTTGTATGCTTGGTTGTGTGAGCCAGTTCCTTCATGCTCAAATTGTCCTAGATTAACTACTGAACTTGAATCTGTTTCCAAGCAGTTTCAAGAAATGATTGATCACAATAAGAAACTGGCTAATTATGCTTCTAAGGACCCTGTTAGCTCACCATGCAAAAATTGTGAACAACTAAAAATTGACTTGATTGCTTTGGATGAAAAATGTGTGAAGCTAACTAAGGACTTACTAGAGAAGCCACAATCTTGTTGTGATGTGATTGCTGAGGAGGGGGAGAAGCCCCAGGGTAAGGTAGAGACGCCTAGCAACGCAAACCAACCTGCTAGCAGTAGGACTGTCCATTCTGAGTCGGCTGTGCGTGCACAAGCCATTCGTTCCTCTGCTGTTGGTTCTTCATCTGCTCCCTTACCCCTGCTGTTCCTCTTCTCCTGCTCTTCTTGTGCCTCTCTCTTTCGGGAGTGTCAGTATCTTATGAACACTCTCGAGAGATTTGTAGGTGGCAAGAAGAAGCTCAATCTTATTCTAGACCAATCTAAGATCTGCAGATTTAATCAGGGTCTAGGATATGATTTCTATGAGGACATGAGGAGGCATCCACCTGCTATTCTCAGACCCATAGTAGGAGGTGTGATCGAGATCGAGCCCAGGTCTGATGAAGTCAAATTCAAATCAGCGGGCTTTGTCCAAGGGATCTCTAACAGCAAGGTGAGTTCACCTGCTACCTCGGCTTCTCAGAAGCCGAAGCCCTCGCATGCTACTTCCACCTCTTCGAAGGTGAGGTACCACTGCACCTTCTGTCAGAAGGATGGACATTTGATCGATCGATGCTTCAGGCGTGCCAGGATCGCGCAGAGAGACCGTGTTGCAGCTCTTAGGCGTATTCAGGGTCAGCCCCAGACTTTGAGTGCATCTAAGACCAACACGAGGTCTAGGCTTACTTCAGATGCTTCTGATAGGTTTGGGCAGCATCGAGGATTTGGTTTTTTCGAGTTTTCTGGTTTTCGTCCTCATGCTGCTCCGGGTCATGACTTCCGCCGTCCTGAGGGTACATCTCGTCTCCCCCGTCAAGACAGTTACCCACGGTGTGATCAGCGTGTTGCCGGTGTTTCGACTCGCTCTTCCGTAGCAGTCGGACCCCGCAACAACTTCAGGTCTGCTCACAGACCTTCTGCTTCTTTGAGTCACAGAGAGCGTAGGGTAGATAGAGGTCAGTCGTGCTTGACGACTTCATCCGCTCGGCGTCTTTGTTCATATTGGGTGCCAAAATCACTCTTGATTTACCCCAGTACTGAGACTTTACTCTCTGTTTGACTCAGGTTCGCCGGGTAGGGAAGGAGAAGGTTTGTCTTGTAGACTCCGGTTGTTCTCGTCATATGACCGGAGACTCCCGTTGGTTCTCCTCCCTAGCCCGCGCTCCAGGTGATGAGATGATCACCTTCGGAGACGCTTCGTCTGGGCGCGTCATCGCCAAAGGTACTGTGCGTATTAATGCATCTTTTATTCTTAAGGATGTTGCCTTGGTTAGTAAGCTGCAGTACAATTTGCTCTCCGTTTCTCAGCTTACCGATGACGGTTTCGAGGTAAGCTTCAAGAAAAACAATTGCAAAATTCTTGATTCTTGGGTGTAGTCCGGTTTTGCGGATTTCGTTTTGGGAGGATCTTTCGTGCTGATTTTTCTGAGTCTTCTGGTGATCCTCTCAGGTGTTTAGTTGCTTCTGAGTCCCGCGACTTGACTTTCTGGCATAGGAGGCTTGGTCATATTGGATTTGACCATTTGACCGAGTTAGCGACCACGATCTCATTCGTGGTTTGCGAAACTCAAGATGGTCAAAGATCTTGTTTGCGCTCCATGCCGCACGGCAAGATGGTTGCCGCTTCTCATTCGCCGGTCACCGTTCACGATGACCGATGCACCAGACAGTGCTCCACATGGACACAGTTGGACCACTCGAGTCTGATCGGCGGGAGGGAAGTGGTACGTCCTTGTCGTGGTCGATGACTATTCGAGGTTCTCTTGGGTGTTTTTCTTAGCCTCGAAGGATGAGACGTTTACACATTTCCGAGGTCTTTTCAGTAGGCTTTCAGAGAGCTCCCGGTGCCTTACGAGCGATCCGCGATGACAATGGCACGGAGTTCAAGAATTCCTACTTTGAGAGTTTCTGTGGTGAGGCAGTGTAGAGCACCGCCTCTTCTCCATCGTCCCTCGTGAGAATGGCGTTGTGGAGAGGAAGAACCGTACCTTGGTCGAGATGGCCAGGACGATGCTTGATGAGTACTCTACACCGCGGAAGTTTTGGGCTGAGGCTATAGCCACCGCGTGCCATGTCTCAAATCGAGTTTTTCTTTGGGCACACTTGCATCGCACTTCTTATGAGCTGAGATATGGGCGAAAGCCCAGCGTTTGTCATTTTTGTGTGTTTGGTTGCAAGTGCTTTGTTTTGAAGTCTGGGAACCTAGATAAGTTCGTGTCACATTCTTGTGATGGGATCTTTCTAGGCTACTCGACTTCTTTGCGGGCTTATAGGGTCTGGAACTGCGAGTCTAGTAAAATGGTAGAGACCTGTGAGGTGACCTTCGATGAGGCCACCAGGGACTAGGCACGATGTCTCGTGTTCTTTAGAGCGATGAGCCCATCTTCGTGGATGATGAAGATGATGGAGATGAGGGTTGTCTACCCGATCCAGTCCTTCATCCATCCTTTGAGGTACCGTCTTCCACCGCACCTCGAGGTGATCAGCCTCTGCCTTCCGCTTCTTCTGGAGCTAGTGGCTCTGTTCCTACCTCTTACGCTCATGAGGTCGAGGCCACTTCTTCATCTCATCCAGTCCTCCTAGACACATTGAAAAGCTCATCCCTCGAGCAGATTATTGGAGACCTTTTCGAGCGTGTTACCCGCTCAAAATCTGGCTTATCTCAATTCTGTCTCCATTCTGCTTTCATTGCCTCCTTTGAGCCCAAGGATGTTTCTCATGCTCGTTCTGATGAGTCTTGGGTCAATGCCATGCATGAGGAGCTAGAAAACTTCGAGAGGAACAAGGTGCAGTCGCATGTCGAGCCCCACGAGGTCACAATATTATTGGGACCAAGTGGGTGTTCAAGAACAAGCAGAGCGAGGATGGAGTGGTTATTCGAAACAAGATTAGACTGGTAGCTCAGGGGTTCTCCCAGGTTGAGGGTCTAGATTTCGAGGAGACCTTTGCCCCTGTAGCTAGACTTGAAGCCATTAGAATCCTGCTTGCCTTTGCATCTTCTAAAGGTTTCAAGCTTTACCAGATGGACGTCAAGAGTGCCTTTCTCAATGGCTTTATTGAGGAAGAGGTCTACGTCCGACAGCCTCCTGGTGTGTGTCCGACAGGGTACGTGTTTGCTCTCTAGTGTGTGTTCGACGATCAGCTGTTAGTCCTGGAGTCATTTGGGGTAGATGAGAGTCAGTTTAAGCCATAGTTGCTTCTATATCTTTTCTATGCTTTAAGGACTGCCTGTTTGGTTTTCTTTGCCAGCTTCTCGATTTTATTGTTTTGGTTCAGGGGGAGTTCGTTTGGGAGCTTCTGAAGCTTAATTTTGACATAACTCAACTTGAACTAAAAGTTGCATCTAATGTTGAGGGAGAGCTGGACTTTCTTGCATTTTCAGCATTCTAGCATTATAATCAATCTGCATTGAGCCTTGATTATTATCCTGTTATGACATGCTTCAATGCTTTACACCTTGCCAAGACTTGTGCTTAGCTTGCTAGATTTATCATGACTTCATATGTGTAGACTAGCTTTCTGCCATGATAAGTTAATTAAAATTGCTCAACTTAAAACTTGTCATGTTAGCACTCGAGATTAGTCTTGCTTGAGCTATCCCTTTATGATTCATGTCATGTCAAATAGGTGAGTTGAGTCTTGAATCTAGGTTGAATCTTAGATTGAGTTATTTTAGCATCTTGATACATCATGAGTTAGCACAATCTGTTAAAAGCAAAAGGATCTCTTTTATGTGCGAAAAAACTGATTTCACCAATTCTTTCTCATGAGACGGCTTGCCATTGCACTAGGCATGAACTCGGGGAGTTTTGGTGACTGGACTATCTTCTTAAGCTTCTCGCTTGGAGTAGTCGCATAAGGCTTGAGATCTAGCACATGATAAAATTTTTGGTTGGAATCAGCTATAAGCTTTAAAAGAAAATATGTCAAATGTGCAAGATTTGCTTAATCACCTAAAGATGAAAAGTGCTTAACCAAATGATAAACTCTTGAGCTTGTAGCACTCTAATTGACTCAACATTAGCTTCTTGTTTCCGCTTAGCTTATTGACATGGCCTGCATCATCCTTGGATATCTCTAGTTAGACTTTGCTCATTGATGACTTGACTTGCTCACTAAATGCATTACATTTCAGATTGTCATCTATGTGCTCTAGCTGGTTTATATATATGTTGTCATGATCTAGATAGCGTTTTATTGAGTTATGGCTTGGTGTATTACATTATGGTCAATATGGATAATTCTCATGGCTCTAAATGCTTAAATAAACAAACTTCAGCCATATTCATCCATTGACATGTCATTTTCTCTCTTTTGCGTTCTTGATGCGTTTATTGCCAAAAGGGGGAGAATAGAGAAGAAAAAGTCTGTTGGGAACAGTTTAGAGCTTTGGAGATCAATTTGCTCTTTCTTGTTGCTCTAGTGTTCCTTCTGTCGACATGGTCATTAGCTTCATTTCATTCTTTGGACCATGTTGGATTCCTCAAATCAAACTCTTCTTAAAATGTTTTTTCTGAGTTTGTCAATATACTCATCAAGGGGGAGATTGAGAGACCATGTGGTCGTGATCCCATGAGAGTGATGAGTAATTGACAAGGGTTTAGGTTAGTCGAGTTTGGTTTGGGTGGTTCGGACCTTGACGTTGCGTGGCGCAATCGGGCTCGGTCGGACTTTTGGTCAAACTTGGTCTTTTGGGCTTAGGATGCATATTCTAATGTTTTGACAGGTTTGGACTTCATATGTGGTAAGTGTGATGGTATTTACGCTTTCATGTATCGGCGGTGCTATTTGGCGTGTTTCTTGTCCGTGTGGATGCAGGGCGTCGAGTTGGAGTCGTGGTGAGACACGGTGGACCGGACTAGGCGCAGTGGCGCCGAGGTCGAACGGTCGGGATGTGTCGAAGACGACGTGGACTCGAGGTAGTTGCGGGCGTGCGAGGCAAGGAGCGCGAAGCTTCCTGAAGGTGCAAGAGGCGAATCGGAAATTCGCAAGGCTGCACAAGCGGAGCGGCTCCGTTGGACGTAGCGGGCGTAACGGGGCGGAGACCCGTTAGCCAAGCGCTATAAAAGGAGAGGAGGGGCTGCATGCCCACTTGAGCACTTGTAGGGAATTAGGGTTTACACTAGTCAAAAGAGGCTTTAGGAAGGTTGTTTCCTTTAGCTCTTTAGTTGGTATGAGTTGGTGAAGGTAGAGTAGTGCTCCCTCTGTAGCTTCATCGATGGTTTCTATGTGAGCTCCTCTCTGTGTGTTCTTCCTCCCAAGAAGATGTGTGATTCTTGGTGTTCTTGAGGATTGAGAGGAGAGGGATTGAGTGGAGAGTCTTGTAATCATCTATGTCCTAATGTCCATGCGTATCGGGACTCCTCTGTATTCCTTGTGATTCAATGAATGAAATCTGAAGTTTGGTTTTTCCTGTTCGTAGCTTCTGTTCTTCATTTTCCTCTTTGCAAGATTTCTTGATTTTCGTGGTTTTGAGTTCTTGCTTGCTGGAGAGTGCCAAAATGGGTTGCTATGACATGGGTGATGCTCAAAAGCCATTTGGCTATTTAATCCCAAGAGCAAACCGAGTTTGATTCTCAGATTTCAGTTTTGGCCTCCTCTGTTCTTGTTCTTCGTTTCTAGGTTTTGGTCCAGATTTTGATTCCCTTGTTAAGATGGCTTGAAATTTGGTATGAAGAGTCCAGAGGCTATTAATTAGCTTCCTCAAAATTTCATAGCCAAAGGATCAACGGTTGGGGAGTTATTTGGTTTTTGGCTCGGTTCTTGCAAGATTTCAGATTTTTACCCAAATCTGAAATTCTTGTTTCTTGGAGGGGTTTTCTTGATATTGGCTCTTGGCTTATTCTTCTGGGAGTGTTCCCTAGCTATCCTCAAAGTTTCCCAAGCCAAGAATCCAAGAATCATTGCGAATCTCTCATTTTTCAGAAAATCCTGCTTGCTGATTTTCTCGAGAGGTACTACCGCTCCTCGAGAGGTACTACCGCTCAGAGGTACTACCGCTCCTCGAGAGGTACTACCGCTCGTCCTAGCGGTACTACCGGTTATGTTCGGACCAGTCTGATCGGCAGCGAAGAAACGTTCGGACAAGTCCGATCGTCGTGCGGTACTACCGCTCCTCGAGAGGTACTACCGCTCAGAGGTACTACCGCTCCTGAAGAGGTACTACCGCTCAGAGGTACCACCGCTCGTCTCAGCGGTACTACCGCTTGCAGTCAGACTTTCTCTGATTTTATTTTTCTTGACTGCTTCTGTTTGGATCTGGTTTTTCCTTGTCTCTGTGTTTTCCAGTGAGGGCTTATTTTCTATCTTCATAGCTCCCATAGCTATTGGAGAAGAAGCTTAAGTAAGGATACTTGTTGGGGGCGATTTTTAAAGATCGACATTCACCCCCCCTCTGTCGCCATTTCGGTCCTACAATATACGTAGTTATAATTAGTTAATCTAGATTTTAATACTAAGTTGTTATATATGTACGTAACGTAGGACCGAAGCTGGATGTATGCCGCGAGCCGTGTGAGTGAAGAGTACATTAATGGCATTTCTGCTTTTATAAGAGCCGCCGAGGAGGATATGTTGAATAAGGGGGTGGAATATATGTGTTGTCCATGCACTGACTGCGAGAATTTGAAGATGTTTAAGAACCGAGGGCAAATTGAAGCGCACTTGATTCGGAGGGGTTTCAAAAAGGATTATACGTGTTGGACAAGTCATGGCGAAGTGAATGATCATATGCCACTGGATGACATCACCGGTGAAGTGAATGATATGCCCCCGGATGACATCGCCGGTGAAGTGAATGACATGCCGCCGGCTGATGTCGATTGTGGCTCGGATTCGGATAGGTCGCACGATGATAATCTGGATCAGATGCTTCGCGATGTAGAAGAGAACTATGATGAGAGAGAGTATGTTAAATTCCGTGGCTTGATGGAGGACTCAGAGAAACCTTTGTACACGGGCTGCAAGTACACGAGGTTGTCGGCCGTGCTTGAACTGTTGAAATTGAAGGCAAGCAACGGTTGGTCCGACAAGAGTTTCACGGCGCTGCTAGGTCTTTTAGCGGACATGCTTTCGGAGGGAAATGAGTTGCCTAAAACCACGTATAAAGCGAAGAAGGTTCTTTGTCCGTTGGGAATGGAAGTAGAAAGAATACATGCATGCCCGAACATTGTATCCTCTACCGTAAAGAGTATGCAAACATGCATGTATGTCCGGTGTGCAACGCATCCCGATACAAACGTAACAATCAATCAGATGATGGCGAGGGAACAGAGGCGAAGAAAGGACCTCCTGCTAAGGTGGCATGGTATTTTCCTATAATTTCCCGTTTGAAAAGGTTTTTTGTAAATCCAAAGGAGGCAAAACTGCTGCGTTGGCACTCGGAGGAGCGCAAGAAGGATGGAATGATAAGACACCTTGCTGATTCCGCGCGATGGAGAAACATCGATAGGAGGTTTGCGAGTTCGGTGCAGAACCAAGGAATATAAGGTTTGGGTGAGTACGGATGGAATGAATCCTTTCATGAGCATGAGCAAATGACATAGCACATGGCCCGTGAATCTCTGCATCTATAACCTTCCTCCTTGGTTGTGTATGAAGCGAAAGTACATTTTGTTGTCGTTACTTATCCAAGGGCCAAAACAACCTGGGAATGATATCGATGTGTTCCTAGCACCGTTGGTGGAAGATCTAAAAGTACTGTGGAACGAAGGGGTACAGGTATGGGATGCATACAAACGAGAGAACTTCACTCTGCGCTCCTTATTGTTCTGCACCATAAATGATTATCCTGCCCTTGGTAACCTATCGGGGCATAGTACAAAAGGTGCCAAAGCTTGTACTCACTGTTTAGATGGTACCGAGAGTGTGTGGCTGAGCCACTCACGCAAAACCGTCTACATGCGTCACCGCCGGTTCCTTCGGAGGGCTCACCCATACCGCAAGATGAAGAAACTATTTGACGGAGAGAAGTAAGACGGTTCAGCTCCAAGGCATTTAAGGGGACACGAGGTTTATGATATGGTTAAGGATTTAGATGTTGTCCTCGGAAAGGGACGTAAATTGAGGGCTCATGAGAAGAACACCTGGAAGAAGAGATCAATATTTTGGGACTTACCTTATTGGGAGTACCTAGATGTTCGCATCGCATCGACGTCATGCACGTAGAAAAGAATGTGTGCGATAACTTGATTGGTCTCTTCTGAACATCCGTGATAAAACAAAGGGCGGTGTCAACGCACGGCTTGACTTGGTGACATGGACATCGGGCCCGAGTTAGCACCGACATGCACCGATAATGGACGAACGTATCTTCCCCTGCGTGTTACACTCTGTCCAAGGCTGAAAAACAGAATCGTGCGCTGCTTGCATGGTGTCAAAGTTCCGTCGGTTACTCCGACAACGTGAAGAAACTTGTTTCGATGCAAGATTTGAAGTTAAATGGCATGAAGTCTCATGATTGTCATGTGCTGATGACACAGATGCTCCCTATTGCAATTAGAAATATTTTGCCGATCAAAGTCCGAGAGACAATCATGAGGCTATGTTATTTCTTTAACACAATTGCTCAGAAGGTCATCGATCCCGAAGGACTAGATGCTCTGCAGGACGAGGTGGTGATGACTCTATGTCACCTTGAAATGTATTTCCCTCCTTCGTTTTTTGATATCATGGTCCATCTCATTGTTCACGTTGTGTGGGAGATAAAAATGTGCAGGCCCGTATTCCTACGTAACATGTACCCATTTGAGAGGTTCATGGGAATTCTCAAGTCCTACGTACGGAATCGTTCTCGGCCGGAGGGCAGCATCGTCGAAGGTTATGCAAGCGAAGAGGTCATTGAGTTTTGTGTCGATTATATGGCTCAGATTCAACCGATAGGTGTCCCTCAATCTCGTCATGAGGGGAGGCTGAAGGGTCTCGGAACTATCGGAAGGAAAGCAATCACTCCAGATATGGACACGTATACTCAAGCCCATTTCACGGTGTTGCAACACATGACTGAAGTGGCACCTTATGTGGACCAGCACAAGGATGTGCTTCGGCAACAGAATCCGGAGCGGCCGGATGTTTGGATCATGAGGCAACACAACCGTCGGTTCAACCAATGGTTGAAGGAGCAAATCGCTAGGAGCTCGCCGAGTGAGACGCTGACATGGTTGGCAAAAGGGCCGACATTTACAGTCGTGACATGGCAAGGATATGACATCAATGGGTACACATTCTATACGCAGTCTCAAGATGTCAAGAGCACTAACCAGAACAGCGGTGTCCGCATAGATGCATTCAGTACCGATGGGTCGAGAAACTCGTACTATGGCTTCATATAAGAGATTTGGGAGCTCGACTATGTGGTTTTCAAGATCCCCTTATTTCGCTGTCGTTGGGTGCATCTCCCACAGGTGAAGGTTGACAAGTACGGTGTCACGACCGTGGACCTCCAACGTGTCGGGTACAAAGACGAACCATTCGTACTCGCCAATCAAGTTGTTCAAGTTTTCTATGTAACCGACCCGGCAAATAAGAAACGCCATGTAGTTCTTCATAGAAAAAGGAGAATTGTCGGAGTGGAAAATGTAGTGGACGAGGAGGAATACAATCAATTTGACGAGTTACCTCCTTTTGGAAATGGCATAAGGGTCGACGATGAACAACGTGACGAAACTAGTTACGTACACATTGATCATGATGAAGGGCTAATTTTTAAAGAAAATAAGCAAGTACAATAAGAATGTATATGTGAAAATGTGTGACAATTTTGAGATGTATATGTGAAAATGTGTGATGTAGTCAATTTTGAGATGTATATGTGAAAAATGTGTGATGTAGTCAATTTTGAGATGTATATGTGAAAATGTGTGATGTAGTCAATTTTGAGATGTATATGTGAAAATGTATATGTGTGATGTATTTGAGAATGACAAAATGTATCAAGCTGGTTGGTGTTGTATATGAATGCACTGTTTGGTAGTTGATATGAATGCAGCTGTGTAGTTATTGGTGTTGTCTTAATTGCAACAATCGGCAAAGGCAGATTATCACGAAGCGGTTCTAAATTTAGAACCGCTCGTGTAGTTTATTATCACGAGCGGTTCAAGTTTAGAACCGTCATGATAGTAAACTATCACGACGATTCTAAATTTAGAACCGTCAGTGATATGTTATCCTGACGGTTCTAAGTTTAGAACCGGCTGTGATAATCTGCCTACATATACCCTCTCACTAGGGTTTTCGTGTGCGCTGTAGTTATTCGATTAGATCTAAATCCCGAGCCCGTCGTCGCCGCTGCCTCCCCGAGCCCTCGCCGGCTGCCTCCCCCAGCCCTCGTCGTCCGCCTCCCCGGACGAAGACATCGCCGCAGCCTCCTCCTCCTCCGTCGCCGCCTCCCCGAGCCCGTCGCCTCCTCCACCTCCTCCATCGCTGCCTCGCCGAGCCCGTCGCCGCCGCCTCCTCCTGCGTCGCCGCCTCCTCCTCCGTCGTCGCCTCCTCCACCTCCTCCGTCGCCGCCGCCTCCTCCTCCTGCGTCGCCGCCGCCTCCTCGTCCGCCGTCCCTAAGGTCACCAAAACCCTAAGGTTGATGCTTGATGCTGTTATGCTTTATGCTTGATACATTGGTACATAGTACATATTTAGGGTTGATGCTTACTGTTAGTGTTATGGTTGATGCTTACTGTTAGTGTTTAGGGTTGATGCCATACTGTTAATTTGCTATTTGGTACATACTACATTGGTACATTGTTTACTGCAGTTGCTTAGTTTACATTGGTACATATTACATTGATGCTTGATGCTTCATACTGTTATGCTTGATGCTTGATGCTTGATACTGTTATGCTTTATGCTTAATACATTGGTACATAGTACATATTTATGCTTGATACTGCAGTTGCTTAGTTTACATTGGTACATATTACATTGCTTGTTGTGTTAGTATATAGTATATAGTATAGGCACATAACCCCCCTTCCCTCTACTCCTCTACTCTCTTCCTAACATTGAGCATCATGTTTCACTTTTCTTGCTTCCTCATCTTATCATGTGCAACCCTACAATTTGAGAGCACCAATCAAGGAAGAGTATTGCAAAAGATACATTGACCATTTGGGTGGAAAGAAATACATTGTGTCGTCAGGCTCATGATTGCCAATTCGAAGCATAGCATAGCATCCGAGGCACATCCGAGGCCTGCAGCTGTGTCTTCATCCGAGGCACATCCGAGGCCTGCAGCTGTGTCTTGAAGACACAGCAGCAGGCCTCGGATGTGCCTCGGATGCTATGCTATGCTTCGAATTGGCAGTCATGCGCTGACCAAACAGGTTGATCTTTCCACCCAAATGCTCCATGTATCTAGACATCACCCCTACAATTTGAGAGAACACATTAAGCAATCAAGGACCACTCTAGTGTATATGCCACATAGACCTTCAAGGGCATGAAGCAAGTGACACACTCTAGTGTATCAGGTTCAATGAACCAGATACACTAGTTTGTGTCATTTGCTTCATAGAACTTTGTTTAGAGACCTTGTAGTAATAGTATTTGGTTTATAGTATTAGCAACTAAAGTAGGTGTTAGGATAGACACTTTGTTTAGAGACCTTGTAGTAATAGTATTACAAAATTCAAGGAAATTTTAGTACAGAAGTTCAAAAAAAAGAAATTCCCAGATTCTTCGGTGAGCAGCCGACATAGCCGACTTCTTCGGTGAGCGACTATCCATCTGCTTCTTCCCACTCCTTCTCTTCATCTCGGATCTCTGGATCACGTACGCCAGTAGCGATGATTAAGTTAGATGAATCATCGCTACTGGCGTACGTGATCGAGAGACCAAAGATGAAGAGAAGGAGTGGGAAGAAGCAGATGGATAGTCGCTCACCGAAGAAGTCGGCTATGTCGGCTGCTGATCACCGAAGAATCTGGAATGTCTTTTTTTTGCACTTTTGTAATAAAATTGACTTGAATTTTGCGGGAAAAAGAAGGACTTCATACATTGGTACATTGGTAAGATAGGCACATCACCCCCTCTCTATGTCCATATCACCCCCTCCCTTCTCCCCCTCCCCTCTACTCCTCTCTTGTCATCCAATTCAATATGATCACTTTCTCATCTTATCTTAATAGACCCACAAAATGAGCAACATGTCACCCACGCATTCTTGACATCATCGCGGGGCGTCGCTCCAACATCAAGACGCCAAGGAAGAGGGCTATCAAAGAAGCCTGATGGCCGACAGACCATCACAGCGGTGAATGCATCTGGGGTCCCTATCCTTCCTCAAAAAGCAGCAAACGCATTCTGAACCATGGTCGGAGTAGTTGCACGAGAACGAATTGAGATCACATACAATTCGTGGAAGAACGTGCCTGACACTCGGAAACGTGAGCTGTGGACCGAAATTTTGGCATCGTTCGAGTTCCCAGAAGAACACCTGGACGCTGTGCAACAACAAACCTACAAAGCGGCGTGCAAAGCATGGAAGAACTTCAAGAGCACGCTTGTCAGGAAATACGTGGAGACAGAGGAAACGCCTATTCATAAATACCCATTCCTGGAACCACAATGGGAAGAGTTCAAGGCGATGAAAACGACCGAAGATTTCAAAAGTACAAGTGTGGCGCACAAGGCCCTCCAGGCAAAAAATACACACCCTCACAGACTTGGCACAGCTGGGTATGCGGGTAAAATCCCGCAGTGGACGAAGGAGGATGAGCTGGCAGCTGCACAGGACATCGCCCCGCCATTTTCCAATATCCCGGATGACCGCGCTCGAAATTGGATTAGAGCAAGGTCATCTACAACGACATCAGGGGACATCACCTTTCGAAATCCTGCAGACCAGCAAGTGACCGAGCGCCTGGTAAGATATCGATCGAACTACGTAGCTTGTAATTACTCCACAACTTCGTATGAATTGAAATGACATGTGCTCTTGCAGGAAGAGCTGAGTTTTCAATCTACCCTGGGATCATTCCAGGGAACAAGGGAGAATGATATGCTCTCTGTGGCCCTGGGAAACAAGGAGCACCCGGCCCGTACGAGAGGCCTTGGGCTTTACGTTCCTTGGAAACATGGTTTCCAAGATGACTCCGACATGTATCGGCGCAGAAGAGAAACAAAGCGGCGTGGCGCACAGCTACGAGAAGAGATCAAGGAATCTCTTAGAGAGGAGCTATTAGCTCGGATGGCTGATGTAATCGAGAGATGAGGTGCGGAAGCAGACAGAAAGTCGCGAGCCGCCACCGCCGCTCTGTGCTAGCTAGCCCGCACAACCGTCCGAGTAGCTGCGCGTCCAATCCGACGCAAACCCAGTCCAAATTTCCTGTGGACGACATCCTGGTAATAATTATTACCTCTCGAATGCTTGCTCCATTGGTAGGCCTATTCGAGTAGCTAATTTTGTATCGTTATGTAGGAGCCTACGACGTGCAGGCTCCAAGTGAGATATGGCTCCATTCCCTTGTACGCTGCTTGGGGCCAAGCATATTCGTCTGGTATCGGGGCCATGGTGCACGGTCAAGCTTTAGCGCCAGGCTTCACAAAAGTTAATGTGGATGGTGTGTATGCCAATTTTGAGGTGGTCCCGCTACCGAAGCCCCCCAATGACGAGATCGTGAATCTAGGACAGGCCATTGGAACATTCATCCAGTGGCCCAAAACCGACATATCCCTGGAGGCTTCTTCACCGGTGGCAGGACCAGAAGTGCAGTGCGAACCACAGCAACTTGCACTGGTGCCATCTCCACACGGGCAATGCGAACCACAGCTACCTGCACCGGTGCTATCTCCACGGGTGCTATTCTCGCCAGAGCAACTTGCACCGTCTATACCATTACAGTCGACTAGCATAAAGTCGACCGACAATCGAGGCAGTGGCCAGAGCAAATCAAAGACGAAGGATGATGACGATATCCCGTCTATGCCATTGGCCCACAAATTCGTGCTAGGTCACCGATGGTAGTCGGGAAGAGCTCCAAAACTAGGACTTGGTTGCCAAAGATTCCACCTTTGGTATATGGAACAATCCAATAAGCCGCAGGCGTAACGGCGCTCGGTATCATCACAAATTCAAGCTGGAACATTTCTTGCACGAAGCTCAGGACTGTATCTTCGCGGTGACCTTTGACGATATATTTGAACTTTTCACGCTCAACGCTCTCGACGTCTCACTCGTTCGATGCTGGACGCTGTAAGTCTGTACAATCACAGTCTTTGTTCACGTAATACCGATATATGTCACAATTTGTTGCTTTCCTGTGTTATATATATAGATTCATGCTGACCGAAGCTAGATCATCCAAATCACGAATTGGTTTCCTGGACCCACGCTTGGTCGCCATTGATACCATCATCGAGAATGCATCCTTCGTCGAGGACTATATTACAAAAGCACTGCTGGCTCACCAAGATAAGGAATTTGTTCTTATGCCATACAATGAGAAATTCCATTGGATTTTAATTGTAATTATACCAAAATGGAACAAGGCTATATACCTTGATTCTCTAAGTAAGAACAAATCCAAGTACACAGCTATCGCCCAAATACTCGATAGGTACGTACATTGTACATTGTACTCTTTCTTTCCTTCCGAATAACTAAGCTAACTTTTTCGAATAACGAAGGTCGTTCACCACATACGTTCAACAAACACGTGACTCGACGACAGGGGCCAAGGCCTTGAAACATGATCGCAAGTTTCGGGTATTCGCTAGCTACACATTAATTAATCATATACAACACATAGTAGTAATGCCACTTGATTTAACACATTATATTTTTGCGGTGCCACCAAGACAAATCGGGCAACACGTGTGGATAATACGTGTGCCACCATATGAGACTACTCCTCGATTCCACCAAGATCACCAATTCTAAGGTTTGTCAATCTTCCCACATTTATTTCATACATGTCAAGTTTTATATATGCGCTGTTCATATTCCTATCGACAAAGTTGCGTCCATCTCTACATCTGCATTGACACACCGGATTTTGCAAAAATTCAAGGAGAGCTCATTTGGTTTTGTGGACAAAAGTCGTAAGATCGGATGGAGAGTTCCACTTGCCCGAATGATTTTTATTGTAATTCTAAGTGCAAATACAGTGTAGATCTTTTACAATTGTGTATTTGTTAATGGATATTTTATTTCAATTCAATGAATTGATTTGCGAAATGGATGCTTTATGTTTGTGAAATGAAGTGCGTTGTCAATTGGATGTTTTATGTCCGTGAAATGAATTGAGATGTGAAATGTATCGAAATGAAATGAGATGTGTGAATTGTATATATTTTATGTCCGTGTTTAGCTTGTTTGAGAGGGCATGGCTAGCATTTCTGAGGCTAGCCAATAAACGAAATATATTTAGGGGTTGAAGGGAATATCACGAGCGGTTGGGAGTTAAAACCGCTGCGTGATAGCGATAATCACGAGCGGTTGGGAGTTAAAACCGTGCATGATAGCTGATAATCACGAGCGATTTTGAGTTTAAAACCGTCGTGATAGCTGATAATCACGAGACGGTTGGGAGTTAAAACCGTCGTGATAGCTGATAATCACGAGCGGTTTTAACTCCCAACGTGCGCGATTATCGCTATCACGACGATTTTAACTCAAAACCGTCTGTGATATCGATAATCACGAGCGTTCAAAACCGTCTGTGATGACCTTCGATTATCACTGACCCATAAATACAGACGGTTCACAAAACCGTCTATGATGACGATTTCGAACCGTCTGTGATGACCTTTTCTGTAGTAGTGAGTGATCTTACGTGGCTTCTAGTCGACAATGCATTACCCCTACTTACTAATTGTCAAACGTGAATCCTGAAGGACAAAAAAATACTCTAACTAGTTTATTTGGAGCTAAATCAAGGGTATGGTTAGAATACAATATTTTCATAGGAAACAGTTCAAATCCTTCTGAAATCTAGGAAATTTCCCACGCTCTAAATGGGACATAAGGTGAAGTTCCGTTTAGGAAGCAGAGGGGTGTCCCGCATCAAGATGTTTTTCTTGGAGTGAGATGTATGAGCAGATAATCTAAACATATTCTTTGCTCAAAAAGAAAATCTAAAAATATTGAATCCTACCCAGCCTGTAATCATGGCAGATTCGTAGGTTAAAAGGTCTTTAACATTACCAACTTAAATGTGTAGTGTAATTTGTATTATACACCTAATTGTTGTAGCAAGCTAGCAGAAGTAGGCTTTGTCCATGTTGGATTTGCTTTTTCTCTATTTGGCTAGCATGGAGAAATTTCATCTTAGAATACTTGAATTAATCTATCTAGTTAGCCATAACTTAGACTGAGATGGTTGCTCTGTATGTAGCATTTTCAGGACCCCCTTGAAACACGAGAATTTTGCATGATTCTTGTGAAAATTATGGGCTTGTTCTTTTTTGCTGCAACTTGTGGCTTTTGGGCTGTTCATATTAGAGATTACAGAGTAACTGAAACTCACGTGCGGTTTCTGCTGATATAAATAAAGTCGGTATAGTATGTACTACAATTAACTAGTAGACCCCATCTTGAAAAAACACTCTGTTTAAAAGCTAGTTACTGTAAAAAGCCAAAAGCTGAAAAAGAACATGCCCTATTACTATTTCCTACAAAATTCACACGCTCCAAACATGTCTCGCCACTCTAGCTAGGAGTCAAGGCATCAGCAAAGAGGAGAAAAAGGCTCCTGCATCACCTAGAGAGAACAAAAATATCAAAACTGGTGGTAGAAACCCCGGGATATGCTCAAGTTGCAGGTTAGGTATCGTAGATTCTACAGCAAACCATGCGATGCATGGAGATGTATTGGGAGTAGAGGCATTCTCAAAGCCAAACGCTGACTTCATCCATGAATTCCTCGCATGACAAAAGCCAACGTAGTCGGCTGACAATAATCTATCAGCAGGCATAAAACCCACTCAAAGATTTCAGCAAGAAAGCCACGAGGGAAGAAGGCTTTTTGAAAACGAAGCAACTCCTCCCCCTCGTCATGAAAGAAGAAATCAGGGATACGGTCCAAATGATCTATGCCATCATCTAAACCATGTATCTAGTAAAAGACATAATTTGAGTGTCCACGACCAAATAGGGGCACTAGCTCTTCACTATGACTATCAGAGGAACAGGTTTGCCGAGCTTTCTTGGTAGACCTTCACATCGTGCACTGGTTGAAAAGATTCCGACCAGCAAATCTTGAGAAATTCGATGGAAAGCAAAATCCATTGGAATTTCTACAGATCTATACCACTGTAATTAGGGCGATGGGAGGTGACCACAATGTGATGGCAAACTATTTGCCAATAGCTCCCGAGGGTTCTGTCCAGTCGTGGATACTTAACCAACCGATGGGATCAATATACACTTGAGAATAACTCTACGACCTACTGATACCAACTTCCAGTGGATGTACAATCACCCCAGGAAGGAAGATGACTTTCATCAAATCCGGAAAGATCCCAATGAGACCTTGCAACAATACATCAAAAGATTCAGTCAGGTTCATAACTCTATCCTAGAGGTCTAGATTCTTTTTTTATACAAGTGTTCAAGACTGGATTAAGAAACAGGTGGTTTACGAAGAACATTGTAATAGTTGAGTAGTTCGATATTGCCAATAAATATGCTGCCGTCAATGAAGCGGTCAAATGGAATAAGGTTATCGATTAGATAGAGAAGATTCCTCAACCAGGCCTAGAGAAAAAAGAAAAGAAGATCAAGAAATCACCAAAGGCTAAGAAGAATCACAAGTCCAATACCAAAGAAGTCCTTGCAATTTTAGAGAAATACACCAAGAGTTAAAAGGATTATTCTAGTTGGAACAAAGGAAGGGTTCTGACTGATGAATCAAAGAAAAACAAGAGGTTGTATCCACCAAACGGTAGGGCGCGATCTTCGCAACTATCATGCCTAGCAAAAGTAGCTTGAGGATTACTACTTGGGTAAGGGTTCTCTCCCTTCTATATAGGAGGTCGGAGAATCAAGCACTAAAAACGATAAGGATGGCGATGGAGAAATGGAGTACTAGGAGCCAGAGCATACCATCGACATGATCTTCGGTGGATCCTCCTCCGACGAGTCAAGATGACACAATGAGGTTAACCTTATCGATGCACTAGTCACCATCAAGCCATCCAGGTGGTTAGAGACAACTATCTCCTTCAGCCGAGAAGACTACCCCATCCCTTCAACTCGACCAAGTAGCTTCCCTACATTTTTTGTATAACCTACTATAAATAACTATAAAGTTAATCAAGATCTAGTAGATAGATGAGTTCTCTTAGCATCTTATTTACGGGAGCTATAGAAGAAATACAAGTTCATAAGTTAAAAATAAAGCCTGTGAATATGCCTTTCATGGCATAGTCTCGGGATCTTTGGTCAAACCAATCGGGCAAGTATCCCTTCCGGTTAGGTTTGGAAGTCCTAATAACTTCCTAACAGAAAGGATGTTGTTCGATGTAGTAGATTTCAAAACTGCATATAATGGGATTCTTGGCTGACAGGCTTTAGCAAAATTTCTGGTAGCCACGCATTACAAATACCAAAAACTGAAAATGTCAGGACCAAAAGGGATCATAATAGTTTGAGGGGATAGAAAAATAGCATATGCTGTGCTCATAAGTCTATCAAACTGGACAATGAATTACCAACCAGGAATACTCACATGCCTTCTATGCAGGTGAAGCACTCAAGGCCAAATGTGGCTCCAAAACCCTCCGACCAAGTCAACAAGGTACCTCTCAACAAGGACAGTCCTTTGGGAACCATCAAGATCGGGACAAGACTCAATTCTAAATAGGAAGAGTCACTGGTCTCCTTCCTCCAAGCAAACATGGATATATTCATGTGGCAAGCATCCGACATGCCCAGTGCCCTCAGGAGGTGATTGAGCATAGGCTAGCACTCCGACCTAGCAAAAAACGAATCAAGTAAAAACTATAGCATTTTACACCTGATCAAAAGGAGGCAATCCAGTCAGAGATTGACAACCTCCTCAAAACTAGGTATATTCATGAAATCAACAACTCAGAGTGGCTCGCCAACCCTGTAACAGTTAGGAAAAGTAATGGGATATGATTATTGTTTGTAAATTTCACAGATCTTAATAAAGGTTATTCAAATGATGACTTTCTCCTTCCACATATCAACTAGCTTGTTGACTCCACTTTTGGGAGTGAGTTATTAAGCTTCTTGTATGCATATTCTGAGTACCATCAGATTAGTATGAGTAAAGAAAATGAAGAGAAAGCTTTCTTCATCGCACCATACAGAACTTTCTACTATGTGAAAATGTCATTTGGACTGAAAAATGCTAGTGCTATTTTTCAAAGTTTAATGAAAACCTTTAGTCCACATATTGGTCAGAACTTAGAGGCCTATGTTGATAAATTAGTTGTAAAAAGTGTCAACATCAAAGACCATATCTCCGACTTGCTAGAAACTATCTCTAACTTAAGAAGACACAACCTTAAATAAAATCCGGACAAATGTGTATTCGAAGTTTTCTTTGGAAAGATTTTTGGTTTCCTAGTTTTGGCTAGAGGAATTGAAGCTAATCCAAAGAAGATAACAGCCATTGAACAAATGTACCCTCTAGCCACAAAGAAAGAAGTGCGAAAAATGACCAGTTGTATGGTAACGTTAAGTCATTTCACGGCACGGTTAGGAGAAAAGGATTACCTTTATTTAAAATTATTTGGAAACATAGGAGTTTCAAGTGGACTAAAGAAACCAATGATACCTTTGAAAAAGTTAAAGAATACTTGACATATGCCCCAGTTTTAGTCCCTCCAAAACCAACAGAATCTTTGCTCTTATACTTGGCTGCTATGCTACAAGTAGTTAGTGCAGTATTGGTTGTTGAACGTGACAATATCCAACAATTAGTATACTACGTAAGTAAAGTCTTACATTGACCAAAAGAAAAATATCTAGAAATACAAAAATTGCTATATGCCCTCTTTTTGACTTCAAGGAAGCTAAGGTATTACTTTTAGACCCACAAAATTGTGGCACCGACTAGGTACCCTCTAGGTCATGTTCTCTAAAACAGAGAACATCAGGACGTATAGCAAAATGGACAATCAAACTTGGGGAGTTTGGTCACCATTCATTTCATGAATGACCGTTAAGTTACAGGCTTTAGCAGAATTCATTGTCAAGTGGACAAACTCTTAACCCGTCCAAGGGCCCAAGTACAAAAACTATAATCAGTGGACTATGAACTTCGACAGGTCCTTGATGATAAAGGGCTTGAGGGCTAGGATAGTCCTAGTTTCTCCTACTAGAGAAAACATAAAACACACCATCCAGTTAAATTTCCCCATTACAAATGATGTGGCAGAGTACGAAGGTTTACTGGCAGAGCTCTAAGAAGCAAAGGCGCTCGGGATTCACAGATTGCTAGTGAAAGATGATTCTCAACTAGTAGCAAATCAAATAGGAAAATAGTATAAATGCTCAAGTACCATGATGTCATCTTATCTTGCAGAAGTACAGAAACTAGAAAAGCATTTCTTTGGTTTCGATGTCCAACACATTCCTAGAAAGGAAAATTTTTTGGTAGATCAGTTGGCATGGATGGCTTTCTCAAGATAACTCATCCCGCTTAGAGTATTTATCGAGCAACTCGATAAACCCTCGATAGTCGAGCATCCCGAAGATGCTCCAATGGAGATCGCTCAGATCAACCCCAATAATGATTGAATGACATCAATCTATGAACATCTTTAGCATGGCACACTTTCTGAAGTTGACGTAGAGGCCAATCGTATAGCTTGAAAGGCAAAATCATACACTCTGATTGAATGAACCATCTACAAAGGAGGAACTCATAGAGTGTTGATAAGATGTATTTCTCAAAAGGATGGTTTACATTTACTATGTGACATACATAGAGAATTCTGTGGAGCACATCATTCCTACAAAATATGGGTCGATAAAGCCTTCTGATAAGGATACTACTGGCCAACTGCCCTCCATGATGCAAAAGAACCTATATCAAAGTGTGCACAATATCAGTTTCATAGCTGACAAGTACAGCAACCTGCACAAACTCTCCAAACTATACCATTTTCTCAGTGTTTCGCAACCTGGGGTTTAGACATTCTGGGACCATTCCTAGAAGCATCCAGAGGCTTTGAATTCCTTTTTATAATGAACAATGCATTCACAAAATGGATCAAAGTTGAGCCGGTTGTTAAAATAACAACAAAAGCTTCCAAGAAATTCATAACTAAAATGTGATTACACGATTTGGTGCTCCTAGTCACATAATCACAATGGTGCCTAGTTTTCGAGTGGACATTTTTTGGAATTCTGCGAAAACCTAGGTATCAAGATAGTTACGCCTTGATGGCTCATCCACAGAGTAACGAGGTAGTAAAAAAAGCCAATGGTATTTAATACAAGGGATTAAATGCCGAGTGTTCGACTAGTTAATAGAATGATCAGGAGCTTAGTTACAAGAACTTTCTTCTATATTATGGATTGTTTAGACCACGAATAGTCATGCGACCAAAGAAATACCCTTCTTACTAGTTTATGGAGTAGAAGCCATGATTTCTTTGGAAATAAAGATTGGCTCTACTTAGATAGATCGTTATAATGATAATGATCAAGAAGATCATCGGGGCGAAGATATTAATTTCCTTGAAGAACGAAGAAATGCAGTACTAATACGATTCGTAGTTTACTAACAAGTCATAAGAAGGTACCACAGTCATAAGTACAGCCTCGCAGAGTAGCTGTGGGAGATCTAGTTCTCAAGGAAATTCAGAGCCAGGTAAATCATAATAATCTTTTGTCAAAATGGAAAGATCCTTACACTGTAGTCGAAGTCATCAGACTAGTCTTAGTATGACTAGCCATATTGGATGGGCGTCTTCTTCCGAATTCATAGAACATCAACCAGTTACATAAGCTTTATGTATAATGTATTTCTTTATTTCCATATTTCAATAAAGTTACATTATTATTCTTTCTTTCTTTTATGACTATTTTTATTTGTACTTCATTATCCCAAGAGTCACAAACTATCATTATTCCTTCTATATTACCGGCTTCCTCGCACTCCTTTTCTTCATCTCCAGTCCTAGAAGCCAATGGATAGTCACGAAGAAGGCGGCAAAGTACACCTAAGACAGCAACCAAGCCCAACACGCAGCATGATGAGGAGGAAGAGACAGCAGCCATGACCTACTTCATAGAACATGACACACTAGAGTGTGTGATTTACTTCATACCCTTTGAAGCCCAAGTGTATAGTGCTTTAATGTTTCTTTTGTAGTTATTGATAAATACCAATATGAGCAGCCGGACTACTTTCCAGAAGAATTTATGGGCAATTAGTTCTCTTTTTCTCATCTTAGCATATATTATTGCTACAAGATCTCATTGGAAGAGCGTTTTAAAACAACTAATACTCTGACTGACATAGTTTTAGTTGTCAAGTGTGATATGGGATCTAACTTTGTCTCCAGCTTATTTAAATTGTGGGGTGTGCAAGACTATGTTAGTGTTACCATGAAATATATGGGCATCATTTTATCTAAATTAAGAACAAATAAGTTGTAGTTGTGACTTTATGTTGTGTACTTTACTACCTCATTATCAAAAGAGAAACCATTCTTCGATCTCGAAGAACCTCCATGATGGTTATTCGGTTCCCAAGCATTTTTCATATGCCTCGGCCCTCTCACTTAGTTGCTCCTTTGGCCTGGTCATCAAAGCATACTACAATCTGAGCATAGCAAATTGAATCATACTAGTATACTTCTATACTTAGAATTGATTAACCAATCATGGTTACATAACCTTGATCATAAAGTGATAATCATCTAGGATTAAATTCAAGTGGATATTAGAAATGTCATAAGTCCAAGGACAGGTTTGACATAAAGAAAACCCTATTCATACTAATATTTGATCTAATCCAATGATTCCAATTTATGAACAATAGTAACATTCATATAGCATTTTATTTTTCAAGTTATATTCTTTATGCATGTCAAATATTCCATTTTTACTTGCCTTTTATTAGCAAAGGAATCCCAAATGAATTACCACATGGCAGTTTATTAAATTGAATCACCTATGAAAATGCAGCATCACACTTATGCACATATCAACCATTCTTACATGTCATAGCACTCACATAAGTATGGAAATGCATTAGAAATCAGTGTGGACATGCACATGATGCACACCTTGAGCTTGGTCGATTGCAAAAATGAAACTTGGGTTTCCTTGCTTCGCAGTATTATTCCCAATCAACTCTTCCAAACTGCAGCAATATTCTCAAGTGAAAAGGTGTAATAGAAATAGAGAAGGATAGTAAATATATTAGTGTCAGTTGCATATGCTAAACGCATACAGTGAACTACACAGATTACAACATGATGGGGAGCCGAGGTGGAGGCGATGGCAACGGAGAGCCGGGAGGAGGAGCCGCGCGATGGGGAGCCAAGGAGGAGGCGGTGGCACCATAGGTGAAGAAGTGGGGAGCTAAGAAGGTGCGTATGTGTGTTGGAAAATCTAAGTGTGCACAGGAGTAAAGTAAGTTAGGTTTTCACCCCTGTATATATAGAAGAATATTATCACAGACGATTTTTAAAAATAACTGTTTGGGATATATTAGATATCACAGACGTTTCTTATTAAGAATGGTTAGGATTAAAAATCATCTATGACATCTGCAATTATCACAGATAGTTCTTATTAAAAAACCATCTGTAAAAATTGCAGAGGGTTCTAGCCATTGCTAGTAACATAGACGGTCACACTTGTAAAATCGTCTGTGATAATTACAACACTGATGGATACTGGAAACCATCTGTAATGAGTCATCCAATATAGCCTTTTCTATAGTAGTGCTGCCTACTCATGTGGATAATTGATACCTCTTCAACGCTATTTAAGGGCTAACGAGAGAAGACATAGACAATCAGAACTCCAACGTTGGAATCACAATCAGAATTAGAAAACACCGAATAAGACAACCAAGATCTTCCGATCAAGGGGAAGATTGTAAAGATTAAGATTAGTTACATCTCTTTGTAATATCTTACCGAGAGCATCTTGTAACCAATTTCTCTTGCTAAATCATTCTCATTCTCTTGCTAAATCATTCTAAAGAATATAGGCTCCTTCCTCATATTTTCATAAGATCAACGATACGATCGTCGATAGCAATAATTCATTACAATATTACTCTGAACCTTCGCCTCGCAAACACACTATTGGATTGGCGAGTGACCACTGTATATCGGACAAACCCGACAATCAGGTGCTTTACAGTAGTAGCCACAGACTATACCTTTTTTTTAAGAGGCATAGGTATTATACTGCTCACTGCACTATCTTGTCGATCTGAGTACAACATGGCACGATCTTGTTGGACAAATTTAAAGCCATTACTACCGCCTTGAACGTGTTAACTAGCTAGCCAGGCTTCAACGCAACAACGTATGTACGTACGAGCGACAAGCCATACTTTGTTTGAAACATGCCGAGGGTACCACACAATTTGGGCCTTGCATGCGAGATCTCACTGCGAATGTGACAGAAAATGATCGGTGAAATAGTCAACCAAACTGGTTGTTCCACCGAAAGCCAATGTATGTACCAGATTGATCAGTCGTGTATTAAACCATGGATCGTACATAATCAAGACACTTAAAAAATCAATGTAACTGATGACGTACGCAAACCAGCACAGCTTGCGGCTCTAAAGTGACAACATTGATGGATCACTTTTGAAGAAAGTGTAGGACACATATAATGATACTACACGATTTGGGCCTTGCATGCGAGATCTCACTGCAAATGTGCCAGAAATGATCAATGAAATAATACCACCGAACAGGTTGTTCCACCGAAAGCCAATGTATGTACCGAATTGATCAGTCGTGTATTAAACCCATGGATCGTACATAATCAAGAAACTTAAAAATCAATGTAACCGATGACGTACGCAAACCTGCAGAGCATGCGGACAGTGTAGGACATATATAGTACTACTGCAAATCAGTTTATAATAACGACATGTTGCCACATAGGAGTATGATATAGATTAACAAAACAAATTAATGGAGTCCAGCGTAATAAACTGGTCAGTCAAATCTTACGTGGCTTCTAGTCGACAATGCATTACCCCTACTTGCTAATTATCAAACGTGAATCATGAAGAAGGACAAAAAAAAACTCTTAACTAGTTTATTTGGAGCTAAATCAAGGGTATGGTTAGAATACAATATTTTCATAGGAAATTTCCCACGCTCTAAATGGGACATAAGGTGAAGTTCCGTTTAGGAAGCAGAGCGGTGTCCCGCATGAAGACGTTTCTCTTGGAGTGAGATGCATGAACAGATAATCTAAACATATTCTTTGCTCAAAAAGAAAATCTAAAAATATTGAATCCTACCCAGCCTGTACTCATGGCAGATTCATAGTTTAAAAGGTTCTTTAACATTTACCAACTTGAATGTTTAGTGTAATTTGTATTATGTACCTTATTGTTGTAGCTAGCTAGCTAGCAGAAGTAGGCTATGTGCATGTTTGATTTGTTTTTACTATATTTTGCTAGTATGGAGAAATTTGATATTAGAATAATTGAATTAATCTATCTGTTTAGACATAACTGAGATGGTTGCTCTGTATGTAGCCTTTTTAGGGCCTCGCTTCGAACACGAGAATTTTGCATGACTCATGTGAGAATTGTACTATTTTCTATAAAATTCGCACGCTTCAAACAGGTCTCGCCACTCTAGCTATAGGAGTCAAGGCATCAGCAAAGAGAGAAAAAGGCACCACAAACCGGAGGGGAAAAAATCAGGGCTTTCTTAAATGGAACAAAAAGAGTAGAAATTAAGGCTTGGAAATTTGTTGTGTGAATTATGCGCAGCTTCTTGCACGAGTCAGTATGGATGTCGTCCTTGTTTGCCAGGCCAGCTAATTAAATCCAAAAGAAATGTAGGGTCAGTTTCTACCAGAGAGAAAAAGGGACAGATCGAGTCAGGATTTAGGAGCCATCACGCCTTACCCTAGTAGAGAGGGGACCAAAATAAAACAAAGAGAAAGCAAAAGGAAGTATCTCCCCTAACAAAAGCGAAAGGGAAGATGGTAAACGAGCAAAAAGAAAACCAGGACCAGCCATGTCGTAAGTTTAATAATGCAAATAGCTAGCTAGAAGACTGCAACAAGCTTAGCTGCAATGCGATATATATGCGAGTGACATTACTGTGAGAAAGTACGTACGTAGCTTTCGCCATGCGGAAAACGCACACATCTGCACGCGCGATCACGTCGTGGCAGACATAGAAGAGATAGAAGTCATAGAACTGATCAAGAGCTTAAATCAAATATATCCTCTTGAGCCAGGAAAACGCGACACGATGGGCTAGCTCTCGTCTAACTTCTACGCAGATTAATCGCAAGCCAACACTGCGAGAAGCATATTTGTGCATAAACCGATGGGCATGCAAAAGATGATCGACTACTCGATCTCTGCTGGATCGACAGATGCATGCAACACTGCAACTGGGTGCCGCGCGCGCGCGTGCCATGCGATGCGAGCGCGAAGATTTCGCAGCAGCAGTAGAAATATATATAATCTATTGGGATTGGGGAGGCAGCCGTAGGTGGGCTACGTAGTGGCCGCGGTAGTGGCCGTGGCACCGACGTACGCTAGCTAGTGCTCGCGGCGCGCGTTTCCGCCTTTTTTTTTCCCCTTTGCCGCGCGCGCTTTTGGACTCGGCCGATCGATTGACCCCGGCCGCCTCGCCACCACCTCCCCCCGTGCGTGCGCCGACCCATCCATTCCACCGCGCCACCGAGCGCGCGCACTGCGTCCGCGCGACATCGCCGCGATTTGCGGGCGTGCGCACGGGCAACCGGCGCGAGACAGGTGAGAGGCGGAACCGGCCACTGAGGTGCGTGCGTGTGCATGGGCAGTGAGTGCGACGGCCTCGATCATCCATGTGAGATCATGTAGTCGTCATTTTTCAGAGAGGATTGAACTGGAGTTGAGCTCAAGTGGCCATACTAGGCGTTGTACTGCGGTACTATCAGGACGATAGTACCGGCGTTGTTATTGCAGTATGACCGGTAGGCAATAGGTTGCTGGCAGCCAAAACACATGGGAGGTATTTTTGGTGGTTTTTAAGTGGTGTCTTTGTACCGAGTGTGTGCACATGGGTTTAAGATCTGGTTCTAAGAGCTAGGATTAGTGTTTAGATGCATACATATTGCGTAGTGTATTTATTGATTAATGTCGGTCAAGTTACGAAAAACTTATGCTTAGAAATAGTTACTTGGTCCATTATTGTGCAGGTGACGTGGAGGCAACTATGGTCAATGGTGGGGAGATCAGAACTAGGTTGGGGATATGTCGTGTGTGATAGTTGAGCTCAAGCAAGACATAAGATGGACAAAGATCATGAAAGATGAAGTTTGAGTAAAGACCATGATGTATTGGAAATGCACATCATACTTTGCGATGGTGCTTCTTGGGTTGGAAGCTTTGGAGGTTAGTGTTATCACTGTCATTAATTAGGTATATTAATGATTTTGTCTCGTGTAGTGCTACGTGACGGTTTACTTATTGTTGTTAGTTGTAGAACTTCGAAGCTAAGTCACGGTGAAATGGACGATATCGAACTAGGTGAGGGCGCTAAGGTCTGGGATCCAGACTAGGATCAGGGGGAGCTGAGGTCCCATGTGATCAAGGAGCCGATAGAAGATGACTGAAACTTGCGGGGTGGTTACAAGCCGAGAAGACAAGGAGCCGGAACTAGAGCTATGGGAGGTGGACATGACAGGCAATAGCAAGGTGGATCAGGACTTGGCTCAGGGAGGAGCTGAGGTTTGGATTAGGCTCAAGAAGGAGCTCAAGTCCTGCGTGGTAAAGGAATCTGGGTATCGTCATGTTTGAGGTGAAGAATGTGGTGCGCTAAGTGGCTTAGCTCATTTGCAAACAAGGATGGTTTAGTAGGATCCGAATACATGAGAGGTTTGATAGTAAGTCGTTAGGGTCATATGAAAGATGGCGAAGCATGAGCGATGCTTTGTGGCAAAGGAAGCGAGAAATTTCGAGAAAGGTGGAAGAGGGGTATATTGGTAAGTTGCTCAATACCAAAAAGTGGTGGTGTGTGAAACCGCTGCATGGCTTAAGTGGTTTAGGTCATGGTTGTGCTAAAAATGTGAAGTGGATCAAGTGTTTATTTACTATTCGGTTAATGGGTGTGTGTGCTTTGAGAAGCGTGCTAGTGTAAGTGTAACACCCAAAATGATGTTTGGTTAATGTGTTAGCCCGTGTAAGTGAATGAAACTCAACTAAAGAAGTTGGTTAGGGTTTCTCATGTGCCTCAACTATAAAAGAGTGGAGAGGTGTGGCTTAGAGTTAAGTCATCCATGCCAAGTAAAGAGGATTATGGTTCTTAGAGAGAACCTTTTCGGAGATGTAAAAGACTCTTGTGGCTGAGCTTTTTGTTACCTTAGATTTTGTGTCTGGCTAGAGAGTGTATATAAATATCCATCTCCAAGTATTAACAGAGATCAAAATTCATCCTAATCTTTCTCTCTTATGCTCAAGTGATGATTTCTTGAGTTGGCTTAGTTTTTGTTGCTTCCTCTTTCTCTCTTGATCTTGTTGCGTGCCAAGCATGTGTAAGTGATGATGATATCTCTTGGAGATCAGATCTGAT
The DNA here is from genome assembly GCA_036346575.1 of Dendrocalamus sinicus. Taxonomy (NCBI): domain Eukaryota; kingdom Viridiplantae; phylum Streptophyta; class Magnoliopsida; order Poales; family Poaceae; genus Dendrocalamus; species Dendrocalamus sinicus. The sequence goes on along the minus strand of CM070642.1, from coordinate 13,800,597 downwards.
CCATCTAGGTAGGGATGTAATCAGATCGAATGCGGACGGATATCGCTCATCCTATATCATATTCCATTTTTTTTCCTCAGAGTCAGGAGTAGGACATGGATAGTGCCAGATATGAATATGAATGTGGATATTCTTAGTCACGAATGCTGAGCGAATACATGTCACTCTGAGTACAGCTAGTCTCGATCACGAATATTTAGTCGGATAATACGCGAAAACAAAAACCATATATGGCGTACGAATAAGGTTCAATCAACCATACTACATGTCCAAAATACAACTGCATTAGTAGTTTAACAAGTAAATTTAACTATATCATACGATGATAGGAACTAGTTAAGCAAGTAGTAAGTAGTTATTACTATGTAAGTAGTAAGTTCTAACTAGCAATGTAGCAAGTAGATGATAGGGGGCTAGTTAAGCAAGTCATATAGATTGTTCCTTTTTATTTTTCTTGTTTATGAGGTTTGTCATGTTGGACATATATAGTTCTATATGAGAACTAGGTAGCTAGCTACATCTCTAAAGATCTACATAAAATATATTAGACTAGAGATTGTCTCTTTACTTGGTCAGTAGTATGTTTCTAACAAGATCCTTGGCAATTCGACCTTAAATTTTGAATAAGGTACTAGTACATATTTTTCTTGAGATATTCTTCTAGCGGGCAGAAAAAACCATGCATGTGTACGTGCTATTATTTTGGGAAAGCTAGTAGAAGGGGAAAAAGAAAGGGCATTAGTCCAGATAATGCTATGCATGTTTACCTGCTTCCAATGCTGGCATACCTACCGCAGATGACCCTGTCTTCATGCTCGATGAACTCCCCATGCTTAATGTTAGACCTCAAGTAGTTTAGCCATCTAAGCCTACAGCTCTTACCACATCTCCTCAACCCTATAATCACAATGTAAGGCCATTACAAACATAGGGTCCAAATAGAAGTTCATTGTTTGAATAGAAGGGAAAGAGAAACAGTAACTAGAATGCAATTAAACACATATTATTAGGACCAACATACAATTAAACAAGTGAAAAGGCTATAAGAAAGAGAAGTCAGTGATAAACTCGTGAACTTGACATGGCATTGCAAGAGTCCTATAGTTGAATCAAACCTAACTGCAGGCAATTTGGCGACGGCGAGGGAGGGAGGGCAGCGGCATCCGACGTGGAAGGGAGGGCGGCGGCATGGGAGGAAGGGCAGGAGAGAGGGAGGAGGGTGTAGAGAGAGGGCGACGGCGTGGGAGGGAGGGCGGCAGCATTTTGGCTACGGCGGCGGAGGGAGGGCGGCGCTGTGGGAGTGCGGCGGCATCAAGGGGAGGGCAGTGGTGTGGGAGGGAGGGTGGGAGGGAAGGAGTGGGAAGGTGCAAGGGAGGGAGGGCGGCGGCGTGGGAGGCTAATGGCAAGGGAGGGAGGGTGGCAGCGTGGGAGGGCGGCGGCGACGGGGGAGGACAACGATGTGGGAGGGAGGGCGGGAGGGAAGAAGGGGAGGGTGCGAGGCAGAGAGGGCGGCGACATGGGGGGCCGATGGCGAGGAGGGAGGGCGGCGGCGATTTGGAGGTTAGCGTTAGGGGGAATTGGGGGAGCGGCGGGGGACCGGGGTGACTGAGGAAGACTAGAGTTGAGTCGGGTCGGGTGGTCGAGTCAGGACTCAGAATATTTAGGCATTTAGCCATTTTGGTTGAGTGTTGCCAGATGGTAACCAGTTATTTTTCGGGATAATACCAACTATTTTTTCAGATAGCTCTAAATCTGACGGATACTTTCTTCCCAAATCTGTTTCCATGTCTGGCAAAAACTATCTGGATCTGAATCCATTAGTCAAAAAACCTAGATATTCATAAATATGCTTTGAATAGAATCCGGATTTATTCGATCGGTCGGAAAATATTCACTCCATTTGCACCTTACATCTAGGCACATGTTATTTGTAAATTTTTGTGATTGCCTGATTTTGCCTCAAGAAGAGGTGATTTTGGGTTTTGCTCTTGATGGTGTTTTGGACTGAGTTTGTATAGTGATCTAGGTTACTGTGATATGTGAGAACCTATCCAAGATCATCAAGAACCCACGAGCAAGAGTGGATCAAGGTTTACTCTTTTGTTCGGTTTTAGTGCAACCTTCCTTGTTTTAGATAAAGGTAGGAACTTTTGCATTGATCTTCAGGATCTTTGCGTGGAATAGGTTCCGATATCCTAGAGAAGGTGCATACTAAGTTTCAGATCCTTTCAAGTTGTGGATCAAAAATTTCATCGAATTTTGGATTTGAAATAGTGTTGAAATCAGTTCTGTCCAGAGTAGCCGGTCATACCGCTCCTGGACCGGTCAGACCGCATGAGGCCGTTCGTACTGCCCGATGACCTACGGTCGTACCTCTTGAGGCTGGTCAGACCGTCCTCGGTCATACAAGCAAGTGACTTGTGGTAGTACCGCCTGAAGAAAAATTGGCTCTTTCGGTTTGATTTTTCTTAGAGCTTTGTTTGTGGGTGATTGATCTCTAATTCTCATAACTCCTCATAGTTATTGGGGTAGAAAGCTTGACGATCTCTTTGAGAAACATTTTGAAAAGTCTTTATAATTGATTTGTGTTCTATTCACTCCTCTATGGTCGGCGTTATCAATCCAACAACCCAGCGTACATGGGTCGGCCGGGCCGTTGCATGCATTGTGAGTGGCGCTCCAAGATTGCCTCCGGCTTGGGTTTTCTTTTCGGACTTTGGAAAGCGCCTCCATCTCCATTGCATGCCTAGCTAAGCTTAGCTAGCTAGTCGTGCCTGCGTGATCCATCCATGTCAATCGAATGCCCACCGTAAGTACGTGTCACGCGGCTGCGGTAGGTTAGGTATGCCGGAAGTTACTAGAACTTACCATGGAGTACAGTGTAGTGTACGACTGCACGTACTCTTTATGTCAAACAGCTTGCCTATCAGCCCTAGCTATACCTCTCGATGTCTTGTCGCAGATGGGATTGTCGGGTTTTAACTTGTGGCCAGGGCTTATCGCAAGTCTACGGTTTCTCGCCTTTTCTCAATAACTAGGCTTTCGCTCGAATTATTACTTGGTGCATAAAACTTAAGCCATTGTACGTACAGCCTTATATATTAGCGTTATGCTAATGATCTGCATGGTTGTAGCCCGCAGTCACGTGCAAACCGGATTCACTAAGCTTAGATTATGCAAATAGCAATGCACCAACAAAAATATGGGTGTTGATAAACATCATCCGGATGTTTTCTTCCTAACTATTATCTAGATTTGTGACCATTGAATTAGAGATCCAACGGCCATAAATTCTCCCCACCCCCTCCAAAAAAAATCTCCCCCTCCTCAAAAAAATCTCCCCCCTCCAAAAAAAGAGCCGATAGTTATAAAGAAAACATCCAGGTGATACATATACACACCCTAAAAATATATACTGACGGTGGAGTCCGCTTGTTAGTGACAGCTCGCAACAATTTCACAACACAAGCATATACTGGTTAGTACGTACGTGTAGCATGGCTCTACAGCTTTGTAGACTTGATCTCTACCTGGTTATCTGCTAGTGTACTGACCCCCCCTTCCCCTGCGCAGACCCCGCCTCCACGCCGTCGCCGGAGCGCGCCACCGAGCGCCGGTGGTCGCAAGGAGGGCGGCGGCGAGGATTTTCTCCTCTTGGGCTCCTCTTCCCCTGTCGGCAGAGGGCATCAACGCCGAGTGCGGGCTTCTCGGGCCTCTCTCATCCTCCCCCCTTCCCCGCCCGAATCTCGCTTCCTCGCCGTCGCCGGTGCGCGCCGCCGGTCGAAAGGAGAGCGGCGGCGGGGTTTTCCCCCTTCCTCAGATCTGGTCGGTGGGGAGTAGAGGGTCGCGAGCTCCCCGGCAGCGGCTCTCCTCGCCAGTGGCGGATCCGGCGGCTTGGTGGCCGGATCTGGCGTCTCTCGGCCCGGGTCTGCGGCGCCGTGGCGGGCTCCCGATCGGACGACTTCGGTACCGGCGCCCCGTGGGCGGCGACGTGGTCGGCAGCTCGTCGGTGGAGGGCGCAGCAGGGACCTCCGGTGCCAGTGCGGGGGCGGAGAGCTAGATAGCTGCTAGATTTGTAGTAGCCAAGAAGCAGTGCGGGGAGCAGTAGTGCTTCTTGAGCTGCTGAGTTCCATGGTTTGGGATCTCAAGATGCCGGTTTGAAGGCGACTTCGGCGCGGCTGACGTGTTGAAGGTGCAGGCGGCGAAGGGACCGGTGATGTCGGTGTCAACTGCGGCGGCGGTGGGTGGAGGCAAGGACGGCGCTCCTCTGGCTCCTGGGCTTGGTTCTGGCCGGGGCCGGGTTCCGTGCTCTTATGTGGTTTGGGTTTAGGCTGGATCCGTGGCTCATGTCGCGGGATCTGCTCAATGGTGGCGCATAAGCGTCGTATAGTGGTTTATTCAGTGACGGACATTGCAGGGAGCGGATCGTCGAGGAGTTCAAGGGTGGCTATGCCATGGCCGTGCAGGACTTCGGTGTGTTGGTGACGGTCTATTTTGCGTGTGGGTAGTGTGTGGGGTGCTGTGGAGGTGCTGGCAAAAGCCTTGCCGGTGTTCTTACCGATCTCGACAACGATGACGCCTTCGGGCGCCATTTTCCTTCCTGGAGGTGTTGTCATGGCACTACATAGCCCTCATGTTTACTGATCTCCAGGTGAAAACCTAGCCTCGGTGAGGCAGGTGACGTCGGTGACCCTCGTCGCCTCGTTGGAGACGTCGCCTTGGAGGTGCATCTTCACGCAAAGTAGACGAAGGTTGGATGGCTCAGTCGGATGAGGATAGAGACTTGGTTGAAAGCAAGGACGATGAAAGAGTTCTGAAGCTTAGTTTTTCTAGCTTTTTTTCATTTTCTTTAAGATGTCTTTAGTGTTGTTTTATGCTTCTCAGTTTTGAGGCTTTGAGCCTAAGTGCTCGTGTAACTTTTGGCTGTATATATCCCTCGTGGATATAGAGGCCGGATATTATATCCTTTATCTAAAAATCTGCTAGTGTACTGCCGTGTGGGCAACTCTTCTCCGGCACTCACACACAGGGGCGGACCCAAAGCATAATCAGTGGGGGCCTTGGCCCCCAGTCAATTTCGTTAATTACTTATACTATCTGGATTTAATCCATATAGACCCCCAGTCCACAACTCATCAGACCCCCAATGGCCCAGTGAGGTAGCCGGCAGGCCAGCAGTGCCTTCTCAGCTATGCGTAGCGCTGCGCTGATATGCATGCCCCCACTCAATTTTAGTCCTAGGTCCGCCCCTGCTCACACAGTCCTCTCTTTCCTCCCACTTTTTCGCAACCTTAGACGGAGGCCGCTCGTGCAAAATCGTACGTACTGCTCCCCTAGCTAGGCTTTCCAACGAAACCAACCCAATTATGAAGCCAATCATGGCTTTGCATCCAGGCTCCAGCTTCTTCCTCGTGCTAGCCTCTGATTTGCCCAACTATTACTGGCCAGTATTGACTCAATGGAGACTACTAGCTTAGCCAAGCCTGCCTCCCTCTCTCTTGTTTGCATATATGTCATGCGCCCACAAGAACACTAACCACCACACTTTATTTACCTTTTGCTCCAGAGAACATGCCGTGCAGGTATTTCTTGGTTGGTTAGGTGCTTGTTTCTTGGCCCATCTCCACAACTGAGAAAACATGTGAACAGAAATCTTGATGTGTCACTTCGATGGCAGTAAGGAAAACAAGGCTGTGTTTCAATAACAGTTAGTTTACTGTTGACGAACCCTCTTTAGGTCGTCACATAATGCTCTCACCCTTGTGGACGGCATCATTAGGACTGAAAGTTATTTGGCATGCATTTTGTAGGGCCCTGAATTGTTTTTTTAGGTTTTGTTTTTGTTTCCTGCCGCATATTCAGTGATAGCTTTGTTGTACCTTTTGGTTGGACCTTTGAGGCCATCTCTCCATTATTGCAACTTGCCATAATTTGGGATCCATATTGCTGCATCCAGTACATGGGAAAAGGAAAGACATGGGAAACATTTAGACATACACTGTATGCATTTAGCATTGTTACTAGTTTATCATCAGGTCATGTTCTTGGTGGTGGGGACTTAGAGAGCCCAGAGTGCTTGGCCTGGGTTCCACGCCTGGGAACAATGCATGAGCCAAGAAAAGGCAAAACACCGTCTTTCAAGAATAAAAGAAAAGAAAACCGTTGTTCCGAGTAGTTGATTTTGCATCGTTAATGCAAATTTGGTGGCCTGTAAACTGTCATGAAACATCTGTGTGAGCTTTATACCCGCAGATTCTGATGGTAATACATGACAGGGGAGATCACTGCGGAGAAACATGCACGTACACCTCCTTTTAGTCACTGTAAAAATACCAACCATGTATTTGGCAACTGCTCCGTGCATGGCAGCACACCATTGTACATATAATATTCCAGTATTTCTCACACAAATACCTCTTACTATTACATTTTTCATCTTTCTATATACATAAGTAATTAATCCTTTACTTCCATATATACTTTAAGCTCCTTTCTCTGCGCTAATTTATTTACTGTCTCTATTTTAATTCTTTTCCTCTAACAAGTAACTGCAGGACGATGTCGATCGATCGATCGAATCAGTAACACTTCAAGCTGCTGTTCTCGTCGACTTTCCCCGGCACGCCCTCCATGAGGCACGCCACCGGCGGCACGGTGGGCGTGGCGGCCTTGCCGTACACGTTCCAGCAGAAGGGGTTGTCGACGGTGCCGCCGGAGGCCGGGAGCAGCTCGACGTTGGAGAGCGTGATGTTGGTGCAGGGCACGGCGTCGCTGCAGCCGAAGTGGATGGGCGGGCTGCGCACGTCGTAGGTGCCCCGGATGCCGGCGTAGGTGACGCCGGAGACGAACACGGCCGTGGTCTCGTTCTCGCAGCTCTTGGAGAGGCAGTAGTACTGGTCGATGATGATGGGGTTGCGCACGGCGTCCATGCGCACGTTGTCGAACGTCACCGCCGACACCGACCCGGACCCGCCCTGCCACGTCTTGATCCGCACGCCGTTGTCCGAGTGCCGGATCACCGCGTTCCGCACCGTCACGTTCGACACGCACGCCCGCGTCCCCTGCTTCCCCAGGCTCCCGATGCTGCACGCACGCGTACATCGCCCAATGTCAGTGCCACTGATTGCCGCATTTCACTAGCTTCTACCATGTCAAGAACAGGTAGCAATGATTGGTTTCTACCTGATGCCGTGGCCGAGGCCGCAGGTGACGTTCTCGATGTGGACGTTGAGGGTGCCGGCGCCGATGGAGACGCAGTCGTCGCCGTTGGAGACGACGGAGTTGGCGATGAGGACGTCCTGGGTGTTCTCGACGTGGATGCCGTCGGTGTTGGGGCTCAGCGCCGGGGAGCTGATGGCCAGGCCGCTGACGTGCACGCCGCGGCAGTTGTCGAACCGGAAGTGGAACTCGGGGCTGTTCTGCACCTTGAGCCCTTGCACTGTCACTTTGTTGCTCATGAAAAACCTCAGCGCCTGGCCGGAGAAGAAGATCAACGTCAGTTAGTGCTACTGAAAGTCAAGACAGTTAGCGTGCGGCGGTTAATACGGTTAAAGTCGTTAAGGTAGCAGCTATGTCACTCACCACTGGGCTGTCACAGGATCCGTGGGTGTTTCCGCCATGCGTCCCCTAATCGAGGAAAAAGAAATGGAGACTTTTGTTACATACTGCGACTCTGCTGTAGTAATGGACTCGCGGCTAGCTCTGATGTTGTACAACAGTTGTTACCTTGTGAGGCTTGCAGGGGAGATCCCACCACTTCTGCCCCTTGCCGTCGATGAGCCCGGCGCCGCGCAGCGACACGCCGTCGGCCCGGTAGAACACGAGCCAGTTGCGCTTGCTGTTCGCCGGCCACTTCCCGGGATCGCTCGGCGCGACGATGGTGCCATCAACCTGTACACATACGCCATTGAAATTCCCGAGATACGCTAGTCAGCGTCGGAATGAACACTGATCCCGTGGCGCGCGCGCACAAAGTTGGAAGCACGCATTTCCTGTGGCATTTACCTGCAACGTGACGCTGCCCTGGCACGGCCCGGTGAAGACGGTGGTGTGAACCAGGAACGAGTGCCCCGCCGCGGCCACGATGACGCCCGGCCCATCGTCCTGGCACGCGGTGTCCCACGCGGTCTTGATAGCGTCGGTGTCGTCCGTCACGCCGTCCCCGACCGCGCCAAAGTCCTTGACGACGTCGTACACGGTGACGGAGCTGGCGGCCGTGGGCGCGCCCGGCATTGGGTAGTTCGACGGCGCGCTGGCAGGCGGGGCCGGGGGAGAGGCCCGCGCCGGGGCAGGAGCCCGCCTCGGGCTTGCCGGCCCCGGAGCGTGGGACGGCGGCCGCGCGGAGTTGTGCTTCGTGTGGTGGCGGCTCCTACCGCCATGGACGCCGTCGCTGAGGAAGCTCGAGGCGACGACGAGCGCGAGAAGCAGAGCAATGGCGGTCCTAGCGGTGACCTCCATCAGCGCAACCGATCAGACGACCGGGCCGATGAACCGTGCGCGGGTCTTGTCTCTTGGATCGCTGTAACCAAGATCGCACTGAGCTGAATGGTGAACCTTGGATCACTAGGCCTGCTTATATAGGCGCGCACAGAGGCAGGCGCAGAGAGAGCTGAAGTGAGTGCAACGGCGCGAGGTCGCTGTCGCTCACCGGGATCTAGGACGCTACTGGAGTAGAGGACAGTTAGTAGTTGTTGGCTTGGAGAGGGTGAAGAGCGCGAGCGCACGGATTTATAGGTAGCGAAGGAAGCGTGCATGCGCGTCGGAGAAGAAGGGGGTGGCGGTGGTGGGAGAGCGGTAGTGGAGGCCTCATCAGAGGCTTGTTATGTGGCTGCTCTTCGCCATTTGCGCCGAAGGGGGGCCGAATTTTCTAATGGCGGCGACCGACCGAGCGCAGGGCACGGAGACGTGGAGCGTGCACGAGCTGTACGGGAAAGACAGGCGTGAGATGAGACCAGCGAGACGACCAGTTCTATCAGGATTCAAGAGACGGTCGTAGCATAGACTAACTTGTACTGCCTCTTTCTTGATCTCGCTACTTGGCCGTAGCGACAAGAGGCGCGCATGCATGATGCAAATCAATGTGCGCTAGCTGTCGCTGCGTCGCCGTTGCCGTTCTTCCACGTTTCCTGATGTAACGTAATGCATGTCTCTCTGGTCTCTCTACGCATGTATCGATCGATCGCTTTCGAGGCATGCATTGGACCCTGGGCACTGTATGATGAGTTGTTTAATCTAAATCGGGGAGAAGTGGACATGAATCTCGCGACGGGATTGGCCGAGCTCGATCGATGCGTACGTGCCTCCTTTGTGGTCATAGATTGCTGCTGCTGCTGGGAGGGTGAGTGCATGTGTGATCTATCTTGATAAAGCCATGCCAGCACTAGAGGAGATCGGAGACCGGGGTAAAAGGTGGCGCTTTAGGAAGTGCATTAACCGGCCTGAGGGGCGGTTGGAGCATGCCAAAGCTTCAGATTGCGGCAAGTACGTACGTGCGCGCGCGCTAGCCAAAAGTTGATGAACAGCAGCAGTAGCAGTTAGTTTTTCATTGTGGTAATCCCATCATCTCCATGGTGGTGCTGGGGTGGTCCGTTTTGGCTAAGTTTATATAATTTTGCCATTCATGTAGTGTTGAGGTCGGTAGCAAGACCCTAGAGTAGACCAGTACAGTTTGGGGTAGCATACTAGCTGGCATGATAATGTTATTGAGCATTAGTTTAAGACAGTCGGTTTTCGAAGTTCCTTTTCTTGCCAGCTGGTTCAAGAAAACATCATCCTGTTGGGCAACTCACTTGCTGCCTGGCCGAGCAACAGTCATACTATATGTGGACCACTTTGCAAAGGGGGAGACTTGGTTTAGGGCAAAACTGAGAAAATAATATGCCATTAAAACAGGTAATTGGAACTAGATCACTGCAAAACACAGGCTACTATTCAGAAAATGCTACACTGTTGAGTGACAAGAAATACACGCAGATTTCCACTGCAAAATACTTGGTCGTCTGATATGATCCTAATGCAGGCGTATGTAGCCAACAACAGTAATCGTGACCATTGACAGATCTGAAACTGGTGCATTCAGCTGTGACATGCACCATCACTGAAACAGTTGAAGCAAGCAGAGATACCAACGGAGCTTTGCTTCTCGTCCCCTACCAAATTTTCACCTCTCGGTTTCTCTTTTCTTCTCACTACTATGGCTCTGCCTCTGGCAAAGACAACATCTGACCACGTCCCATGTGTTATTCAAGTGGCGACTAATATTACAAAACCTGTCATATTCAGATTTGAAAACTATTGGCTGAATCACAGAGATTTCATGAAAGTGGTAGAACATGTATGGGATGTGATGACAACTCAACAAGACAGTGCAAAAAGAAGAAATGCTAAGTTCAAGTTACTCAGGAGAATTTGTCTTTGTTGATTGCTAACACCAATTCAGTAATTCTTCTAGGGAGTGTCTATACAACATTCGACTGTTTTTTAGGACAAAAACAGTCAGATTTTGAGCCGTTAGATGGAGATCCAACGCTCTAGATCATTTTTTTTTGGAGGGGTTATTTTTTTTAGGGGGGCTTGTATGGGTGGATCCATTGGATGAAGATCTAATGTCCCAGATCAATCTGACTGTTTTTGTCCTCAAAAACAGTCGAATGTTGTATAGCAATACTCATTCTTCTATTCGGGGAGTGGCTCCTACCTTTGCCCATTTGGCCTGGGCTAAGAGACCTATTAAGCATGTAAAAAGACATTTATACCCCTAGCATTATGAGCCATATCAAAGACATTCTTGTAATCTAACTCTAAAGCCATATATATAGCCTTGAGAGGAGGAAGAATGGACAGATAGCCATTTTTTCTATTATTCACTCCCACTTCTAGTGTATGCCAGGCTGCGGATAGCCCCTAGTGACCTTCCTATAGCCCCTCATTTATTGTTTGGCCCGTAGCCACAACACTTCTTTTGGACACTCTCGAAGAAAAAAGGCCATCATCAACAATGGAGTGGAATGCTAGAGTCATTTTAAAAAATCATTTGCATCCACTACTACAAAGAAAACACATCACAGATAATTCAGAAACATCATTACAGACGGTTTCCTGAAGCGTCTGAGCTTATGGGTCAGTAATACCCTAAGAGCATTAAAGACGGTTTTTAACCGTCTGTGATAATCCTTATCACAGACGATTCATAACTAGAACCATTTGTGATAACAGTTATCATAGATGGTTCTAATTATGAACTGTCTGTGATAGTCTATTATCACAGACGGTTCTAGTTAAGAACCGTCTGTGATTGCGTTCTCGTGACATTATAAATAAGTCTCCTTCATTTCATCAACATTATCGAATTGCACTATAAAACAGCATAATCAGATAATGCAGGTGAACCAAACTAGGCCATGTCTTTGGTGACTCGTTATTTAGGTTGTATGTGTTATTGTTTGTTTGCTTTGGTATACCATGGTCGTAAACTGTGATCATATGTCATGGTCGTAAGCCGTGGTCGTATACTGTAGTCGTAAGCCGTGGTTGTATGTCGTGGTCATATGCCGTGGTCGTAGGTGCACAGCCATATATCGGCAATACCCACTTTGTTGCCTTGTTCCTTTCCTCACCCCAATAGACACTAATCCAGCATTCCAGCTACATCTAGAACCAACGCACTCAACCACAAGAGCGACAAGATATTTACAAGGCAAAATACACTGGAACACAAAGACGGATCACTTCATGACCGTCGTGGTAGACGAGGCTGCAGGCGGTGCAGACCCTGGTGGCACCGGCGGCCACGCAAGTGAGGCAAGAGAAGATGGCTTGGTGCTTGAGGTATCCGCCACTGTAGGTACACTCCTTGCCGTCGTTCCCACCTAGCACCAAATCCGCCTCGAGCTTGAGGTATCCAAGCATGGCTTTCAAAAAAAACTTCATATCCAAACATCAGGGAAGAGAAGGGAGGGGTAGGGGATATATCACCAGCGATATGAAGGAGAGGCCGGCGGTGGCAGCATCATCGTTGTGTCATGATGGTGACACTACACAAGACACTCTTACGACAAAAGTGCCTTATGCGGTGAACCATGGCATCACAACCGGAGGCGGAAGAGCTCGGGGAGGTAGTCAGTGTCGTTGGGAGAGGTAGTGCTTCGATCAGTTTGGGGGAGCTAACTAGGTGGTGATTCGGTTTGGAGTGTATGCGGCGGCGTGTGGGCAGCATATATAAGGTTATTTGGGTAGTGGAACCGATCAGCAGTTGAGAGGTCGCGATGCCGCTTCAGTTTGAAAGTTTGAATAAAGGGGCGGCAAAATTGGGCGATGAAATATTACAGATGGTTTTTAATACAAACTGTCTATGATATTTGGTAATATCACATACGGTTCTTGTTAATAACCATCTGTAATACTTCACAGGTGGTTTTCACCATAAACCATCTGTGATATTACATCCTCACAGACGGTTTAAACCAAAACTATCTATGATTACATTTAATACTGACGGTTTTGGTTAACCGTTTGTGATGAAACATCTAGTGTTAGCCTTTATGTAGTAGTGATCGGTTCTATCCAGTCAGAGAATGTACTGGAAACAAAGAGGAACCATTAAATTGGTGAAATTTGGAGATGAAAAATGAAGTTTTTCATGCTACTGCATGCAACGATAAGATATAGGAGAAATTTTAAATCTGGTGTTTTGCACAACAAGAGTTCAATTAGACGATGCAACCTGTAATTTATTCTGTAATATATATACACACACAATAAGATCCTTTGCTACTGTTTTCATTATAAAAAAAAAGACACTCCACTGAGTTGCGCAACCAAATTATCTATATCTTGGCAGTATTAGGCAGGATACAAGAGGCTACTTAATTGCAACTAACGGGGTGTCATGCACAACATGACATGCGCCACAGCCGCTAGAGGTGGAAACGGATCGGATATGATCGAATAGTCTCAAATAGGAATACGAATTTCTATTTTTAAAATAAATCGAATTTGAATATTCTCAAATACATATACGAATATTCTCGAATACGAATACGGATATTTTCGAATATGGATTTTCTCGGATACGAATTTCGGATAAAAACGGATTCCTAGCAGTTTTGGCGATTTTTCATCGGTTTTTGACCGATTACTGGTTTTAAACTGCCTAAATTCAAATTTTGAATCACAAAATTTGTACGGATTTTTCATGGGTTCTAGAAACGGATCAAATACGAATATGGATACGAATATTCTCAAATACAAATGCGAATATGAATATTCTTAAATACGGATATGAATATTCTCGAATACGAATTTTGCTTACTATATTCGCGTTTTCTCATATATGAATATCGGATAAAATGAATTATCTATTATCGTTTTTCACCCCTAGTAGCTGCAGTTCAGCACGTCAGGAGGCCCTGCAGCCGGCCGGCATGTAAGGACGACGATGCGAACACCAACAGCAGCTGATTGAAAAGCCCCAAATTTTCAAACCAAAATTTTCCTTAATTTTTGCTGGATTTTTTAGTGTTTTTCGGGAACTTTCCCTTTTTGGAAAGTCACCCCGGCTGCCGCTTTCCCTTTTCGGCCAGGCGCCTCCCTCTTCCTTTGGCGCCTCGCCATTCCCCGCTTTCTCCCTTTCCCCGACGCCTCCCTCGTTTCCCCTTTCCCCTCCTCCCCGTTGGCGCCGCTCCCCTCCCCGCCTCCCTCCTTCCCAGACGCCGTCCCCGCTCTCCTCTCCCGATCGCGTCTTCCTCCCTCCCCGCCTTCCTCTTCGCGCACGCGCCGCACGTGGGACGACCGAGTCGCGCCCGGACTCGCGCCCGCGGTTTCGCCCCGCCTTCGCCATGCTGACGCCACCGGTCGACGCCAGCACCACCTCCCGCGCCATGCGTCGCCGCCTCCTCCGCTCAACCCCACCGGCCAGCCTCTCCCTTCCCTTCCCTCTCCCCCACAAGCCAGTCATCACCCAGTCCACCCAATTGACTGCCGTGACAGCCCGTGCCTCCTCCCCCACGAAACTCCCTCCGCTCGGGTATAAAGCCCCGCCACGGCCTCCTCACTTTCCCTCCCTTCCCCTTCGCTTCCCGAGCTCCTTCATCACCCTCAATCGCCTTCCACCATTCCCCAGAGCCTCCCTGAGCTGCCAATTAAAGCCGCATCACCCCAGTCGTCGCCGCCGCTCTCCCCTGCGCCGGCGTCGCCCGTGAGCTAATCTCCTCCACCCCTCCCCCATTCTTCGATTGCTTTAGCCCGAAGCTCCTCTACTACTTCCTGATCACGTGTGTTCACTTGCACGCCGGGAGGAACCCGAGGAGCCCGGCGTCGAGCTCCCCCCGCCACCGCACCTCTCCGTGGCGGCCTCAGAGGCCCCCAGCTACCGCCACCACCGCCGATGTGAATCCCAGGACCCCCTGATCGTGTGGCCACCACCAATTTGGCCCATCCGGCCCCGGTGACCCCCTCCTCCGCCGGGAACCCGAGCCTCCTCTCTCTGCTTCCTGCCCCCTCCCTTGGTCCCCTCCCCTTCCGAAGCCCCAAATTGAGCTCCCCGTGTTGAGACGCATCTGGTGGAACCTTCCCCGACCACCGAGGGCCATTGCCGTCGCCGGAGCACAGCCGCTCCGCCGCTCTGCCCCTCTGTCGCGAGCCCCGGCGAGAGGTAGACGAAGAGGGGGACGTGGCCCCATCTTCTCCGCCCGTTCCTCTCGTCACCGTTTAACACCGGCCGTCAGTTGTCGCCTAGCCACCGTCGTTGGATCTTCATAAACTCCTCTCCCCGCGTCCGTCCGATCGAGCCAACCGCTCCGGCCGCCTCCCATGCGTCACAGCCGTCCGATCTCCCCGCTCCGCATCCCGTCCATTCGCTCCGCCCCATCCGGGCCGCCCATCCGAGACGCGTGTCGGCCATCCGAGCGAGGTGGGCGCGCGCGAGCGTGGGCCGAAGCCCCGGCCTGCCTCGCCTCTCTACGCGCGCCCGTGGGCCGCGCCGCCGCCAACCGCGCGGCCGTTCCCCCAGCTGCACTGTTGCACCGGACCGGCCCGTTACTGTTCACACCAATTTTCCAACGATTTTCCAATTTCTAAATTCCAGAAAAATCCAAATAAATCTTAGAAAATCACAGAAAATCCCAAAAAATCCCAAATTTCACCACTTTGCTCGAAATAATGTCCTGAACCCATTTTTGACCTCCATTTCTCCAAATTCATCCTAGATAAATTCCTAAAATTCCCTATTTGGAGATATATGCATTTTACTCCTTTTTAATAGATTTTTTCCTCGCTTGATTAGGCTCAAGCCGGGCATATTTATTTTACGTG
Source organism: Dendrocalamus sinicus (assembly GCA_036346575.1). Lineage (NCBI taxonomy): Eukaryota > Viridiplantae > Streptophyta > Magnoliopsida > Poales > Poaceae > Dendrocalamus > Dendrocalamus sinicus. Next base: position 13,785,288 of record CM070642.1, on the reverse strand, counting down.
TTTGCGCTAGTGTCGGAGCTACCGGAAATTCAAGAGCAGTCCCAGGATCCAGAAGCTTCTACATTCGAGCTCGCCAAGATCGTCCAGATTCACGGCAAGTCACAAGTCCTTGACCATGTTGAAATCCCATGCCATGTAAATTATGTTATTATGCTATTTGCATTAAGCTAGTTCTGAAAGGTTAGTTCAAAGTAAAATAAAATATTTAGAATGACATGATATGTAGTTAATCCTACCACCGACAAATGCCATGTTAAACTTGTAGCCATGCCTTTGTAACCCTAGAAATAATTATCTGTTAATCTAGATAAGCGTAGATTATTATTATCACTCAAAGTCTTTACACTAATAAGGTTGTGGCTGCGGGCCAATAGAATTTGGAAAACCCAACCCTAGGGCAGGGTGGTATGGAACACCGTGCCCTAGGGCGGAGATTGTCGGCATGCGCAGGATAGGGTAAGGGGGGCTGTGGTGCGCCGCAAGACGGTTTTCGCCCGCCTCTTACCCTAGGTTGCAGGTCGCGGACCTGGCAGGGGTTGCGGGCCCCTGGGGAAAAATTATAAGGACCAGACCCTTACGCTGAGCAAATAACATGGTAACCGCTCAACCACAGGCGTTAACTTGTCAACACTGGTTTAGTAGCTGCTCAACTCGATTGAAACTCTACAGGTGTTGTGGAGTAGGTGTTTGGGTTACAAGGTTAGGCAGGCCGTGCTGCGGGTACCTAACAACGGTAGAGTTCACTCGAAGCGGACGTTTGTGTGTGTGTGTGTGAGCCTGACCCGAGTGGATTCTACCGGGTAGAGCCTATATAAAGAGTTGAGCAGTGAAACGACCTGGCTTTCTTAACTCTGTCGCGGGAGTTAAGGGATCGTGTGGGTAAAGCTGAGCAAACTCTGCAGAGTCAAATAAATGGTATTCGAATACGTCGTGCTCCCGGTTATTGGAGCTGTGTCACTTGGGTGATTCCAGCAGCAAAGCTTAAGTAGATTTGTACATGCTTTAACTTATCCAGTTGGTTAATTAACTTTTCATGAAAACCCCTGAGATCTTAAGAAGTAGTTTTGGGTCCGTTTTATCAAAATGTTTGCAAATAAAACTGCATCCACTCAAAGTTAATAAACCAAGTATACTCCCTTCCTTTGTTGATCCGTGCAAGTAGTAAGTTAGGATTTCCCTTGTGAATTGCTGAGTACGGGGTTGGAGTACTCAGACTTGCAAAACTTCACAGATACCAGAAGAAAAGAAGGTAATTCAAGATTTCGTGTTAAGAAAGGTCTCCCCGTCGAGGATATCCCAGAGGATATCTTCTTCAACAAGGATCCGTGGCTTTAGGTATTCGCCGCGCTCAAGCGGATCTTGGAGCTTTTGTAATGTAATTATACTTTGGGTTTGCACGCCCCGCTGTCAAAACTGGATGTTAGTCCATATGTGAAATATATACTGGATTTTTGTTGTAAGCATGCAATGGTATACTCTTGCACGACGCTCTATGACTGTTCATGTGTGAATAGTTGCGGAATGCCGTGTCCGTACGCGCCCCTGGAAACGGAGGCGTTACACTGATCATCATGTTGGTCACGTCCAAGCATCTCTCTTGCCTGTTGTTATTTAGTTGTTATGGGCATCTCATCTATTAGGTGCATATTAGTCAACTGAGAGGCTCGTTTTACATATCCTGACGATCAGTTTAAGTTGTAACTCCTGTGTTGTGATAAGATCTGATGGATCAATTTTGGCGCCATTTCCTATACCATATGGGGAAGGCGACACGACGCGGCTACACAGATCCTGTATTTATAAAAGCAATGTGATTTGGGTGCATTGGAAATGTGTACATCGGAGATTGCACGCGTCTTGAGATATGCGCTCTAACTAGCTCTTTCTTGCTTAACTTATGTAAACTAGGGAAGTTGGCTTGCGCGTTGCCAGTTTGCCACACGCCCACACCTGTTGGGCTAATGCCTGGCCGAGCCACAGTCGTACTGTATGCACCCCACTTTGTGCGCGCCGTCGCGCCGATCACAACTCCACGTGTCTTTTCCGCCGCTCTCACCCCGCCTCTCCTGTGGCTGACCGTAGCTCACCGCGCCCAACTCCCCCATCGGCCACCCCACCCAACCTAATATTCTCTTGACCCTCACCTCACTGTCCCACACCCTCTACCATTGCCCACCGTTGGATCAACAACGCTCCAGCCTCCCTCTACAACTAGGTGGCACGATGAACCCATTTAGAAGCGACGGCACCACCGCTCTCCTCACCCAACCTTAGGGTCCCTCCGTCGGGCAAGTACAAAGAGAGAGAATAGAGAACCTATACCGCTTCATAGTTTTTCTCTTCTTAAAATTTTTTTTAAAAAAAAGGCAACTAAAACTAGACTAACGTAGAAAATGCAGCCCTGATCAAATTTATTGGGTGACAAGAAATAACATTTTGTAGATTTCCACTGCAAAATGTTTGATCTGAAATAATCCCCTTCTTATACCCGGGGGAATGCCGCGCCCTCCGCTCGGCCACGTCGCCCGCGCCCGCGCTCCGGCCGGCGCGTGGCGCAGGGATTCCCGTACGGCCGGGGGAGGGAGATTCCTTCTGTTTTCCAGAAATTACGTACAGGTCCTTTTTCCTCGCAAAGAGGTCCTTTTTCTCGCGAAAAGGTCCCTGGAAGTTTTTTGCGGCGAATTTTTCTGAAAAATCCCCTCCAATTTGCAGGATGGCGCCCCGCGGTTTTCTAAATTGCGTACGGGTCCTCATTTCATTACATACGGGTCCTCAGTTTTTACGAAAAAAACTCTTTAACTTTTTCGAAAATACGCATGTGCCCTCGATTTTTTAAAAAACTCCTCACAAATTATCGCCTCTTTTACTTCGGTGCACACGGTGGCTGTCGCGGCGTGTCGTCGCGCCTATGCTGCTAGTTATCCTAATGGTCCGTGGTCTTGGTAGCCAACACCTGTAATTGTAAGCCTTGTCAGGTCTGATATGAGCAGTACATTCAGCTGTGAGCATGTGACACTATCACTTAACAGTTGAAGCAAGCAGAGAAAACAATGAGGTTAGCTTCCCTTACAAAAATATTAGCCTCGCGATCGGTTTCTGTTTTCCTCTCACTATAAGACAACCTACTGAGTTGCTCAATCAAATGATCTAATTAAGAGTATCTTGGCAGTATTAGGCAGAATACAATGTTAACTTCAAGCAGCCGTTCAGAATCCTATAATACTAAATAAGTAATACTAACAACTACATTTGCGGGGGGTTCCGGCCCCCCAGCGCGTCCACGTCGGCAGCTCCCACCCGCGCGCACGCTCCGTCGGCCGCGTGGCGGGAGAATCTTCGTACGGTCGGGAGAGGCCATTTCCTCCAGTTTTCCGGAAATTACGTAAAGGTCTTTTTTCCTCGCGAAAAGGTCCCTGTAAGTTTTTTTAAAAAAAATTTGGATAGCGGCCCGCAGGTTCCCGAAATTACGTATAGTTCCTTATTTACTTACGTACAAGTCCTTACAAGTCCTCGATTTTTTACGAAAAACCCTTTAACTTTCTCGAAAATACGTATTTGTCCTCGATTTTTTTAAAAAAAAAACTCCTCACGAATTATCGCCTCTTTTACTTCGGTACACATGGTGGCTGGCGCGGTGTGTCGCCGCGCCTATGAGGCTAGTATGACAGCAATTAAAGCTAATTTCCTGCTCTAGGAGTGAGCCACGTCATCTGAATTAATTTTGCCCATGCGACGAAAACCAGATGGCTCAGATTTTGCCCTATCCGTCCTCCTGGCTCAGACTGGCCTAAGTCGGCTAAGAAACAGTACAAACAAACTAGCCCATTTTCACTTTCCTCCTCCCACCACCATCCACCCAACCAGCCAACCCATTAGAATATGTACAATGATATAAACGATAGTTATCTATAATACATATTTATATTATCTATAAACAGAACTAAAAACAATTCATACGACAGGTTGTCCTCTGTAATAGTCTCACATAATTAATTAGTTATCTAGATAGCTGTCTATATAATGATATAGATGGTAGAAAGTTTGTTTTTAAGATCGTTTGTTAAATAATAGACAACATCTTTCTCTCTTCTCTGTATCACCTAAATTCCTATGATGCTACCTCTCGATCTCTCATGGATCCAGCTATTTTACCTTCTCATGTGTTTCCCTTTTCTACCCATTTTGGATCTCTGTTCTACCGTCGAGGCACATGGGACAAGTATCGGGTGTAGCAGACATTGATTCTTCAAGAAATTGCTTGAGGATTCGTTGATTCCTAATCAAACATTCCATTATTCACTCAGGAGTTTGAATGCCCTGTATTTAGTAGTAGCAGAATCGAACAACAGATAGAAAGATCAAAATTAGATGCTTGGGTAATACTGCTACGCAATTATGTCTTACTGCTTCGATTTTTTTTTTCTAGTTACCATGGTGCATACACAGGAATCCAGCCAATTATTTGAACATTTTGATTAAGTATTCTGGCATTATCACATTGGTTGCTATTTTGCATATCTCAACAGACAACAACGGGCATTTGTTATGTATAGATCAGTGGCTGGCACAACCCAAATTGCGTACACTTCTCCACCCTCCAATGTGTTTATTTTGATTTGAACTATGACGTATGATTTGATTCAGTGACATCGATTATGGGTCATGGCTATTAATTCATACAAATGATCTATTTATTTTCTTTGTTGGCTACTCGCGTTTTTATAACTTTCCTGATTTTCAGACGTACATTTTCTCTTGATCAACCACTATTGAAGTTTTTAGCTTATCTCTACTACTTAAAAGGAGTTGGTGTGTGTTGAGTGATACGTTCTCCATCTCCCTCTATCTCTCCTCACATCCCCTTCCATCTTAAAAAATATCTAACAAAAAAATCCCCTTATAACAAACAAATTAACTACTAAAAATATTCGCCTCCCATAAATTCCTTTTGTACGGCTTTCCATCATCTCCTTGAATCTCTGTTTTTTAGTCACCACTAATGAATAAGGTTGCAACAGATATTGATGTCACTAGGTCATCATGTTTATCACTGTCGAGTGAGGCCACCTTTGCCGGATCCAACATGATCCAATTTGGCCGCATGCCATATGACAATGCTGATGCATGGCTAAGAACATGGTGTAAACCAAGCTCAGCAGTGAAGTTTAGGATGGAGCTTGACAAGGTGCTACGGTAGAGTTGAGAGCGAAGCACAAGTTAGATCTATCAACATCAGCTTGATGTGCTGGCTTATATAATTTTTTTGTTAGCAACGTACGGGCAGTTAAACTGGTGTGTGTGTGTGTATAATTGTCAGTTGTTCGTGCACATTGATCGGCGTAGTTGAGGAAGATCCTGGGACATCGATTGACGTTAAAGCTACTGAGCTACTTAATTACCGGAGCCTGCACGGTTGCTCTCTCAGGATGCCTACTTCGTTCTTTCTTACTATATATTTGCATGTTAGTTTTTAGAGCTCATTAGCTTACCGATGGTTCCTCATGCAGACCGTGATGAGGGTTTGAGTTGGTTTTCTCAATATAGCCACTTTCTACCATGCCCATTTTGTACTTTTCATTAAAACCCCATTTCACTGCAAGTATGCATTAACAATATATACATGGTGTACTGCCTTTTTCACATGATGTTTCTTTCATGATTTGCAGGTTTAGAAAGTTCTATGCTTAAATGGTGGTGTTCTTGCAATAGTTCGTCTCAAGAAAGAAGTTATTTTGTTAGGTTGTTCCTTTACTTTGCAGCAGATGGGTGAAAGAATGCTGATCTTAGATATCTGCACTATGTTGTCGCACGACAAGTACATTTGCGATTGTAAGTTTATTTTTTGAATGACTATAAGGTTGATTTGAATCCAATTAAGCTAATGATTTTTAATTCATTGTTCTGTCTTCATCATTGCTCCTGAGATGTTGAGAATAATGCGTAGGGCAGTAACTGCCTTTCGTTAATGCATATGTCAACACAAATTTTGGCGGTTCATATTTTACAGTTTTATTTACAATTGCAATCCCGCGGCAACGTGTGGGGTATCTACTAGTTTCTTAAACTAACGGAGTACTCTGTTGGTGGCAAAACAAAAGGAGCTCTCTTTGTTGGAAATAAACATTTTCAAGCTGAGAATGCTAGTTACATCGATCATCCAAGTCTGTGGCACGCTTTGGGTGGATGGATTTCCGGAACAAAGCAGAAAGCAGTCGATCGGGTGAAAATGGCTAGAAATCTGCAAATTCTAACGCAAGCCACATGCGACTGAACAGTGTTTATTCTTTTTGGTTGAGACTTATACCTTTTGGCTACGGTTTGTGGTTTTTGAGATATTCGTGTGATAGATTACAGAGTAACAGAAATTTACGTGCGGTTTTTGCCAATATAAATGAAGTCGGTACAGTATGTACTGTACAATTAACTAGTAAACTCTATTTTAAATAGACTCCGTTTAAAAACTAATTACTATAAAAAATCAAAAATAGAAGTTAAAAATATAAAAAAGAACAGAGCCATCTTGACATAAGTGCTACTCTATACCTGTGTACAGAACAGTGTCTTTAACAGTAATCAAGTCCTACGCTGATTAATTTAGGCACATGATGATTTTACGAGTTTTACAACTCTGCAGGCAAGATCCCAGTCAACTGAGCGGCACGACACTTTTTACGTATACTTGCTCAGTTAAGGGCCTATTTGGGACTGTTCTGCTCCAGTTTTTTCAGTTCTGCTTCACCAACTCTATCATAAAGCAGCTCTACTGTGGAGTTCCTGGAGCAGGTGATCCTGTTTAGCACGCAGCTAGCTCCAACTCCAGGAATGTGAGGTTTCCCTGAGAAAGGTCCAATGTACCCCTAAATGATGTTTGGTGCATGTTTTGATGTCTGCGGAGCATATGTAACTGAATTTTTTTGTTGCCAATTGAAATATGATGTAAAATATTATAATCGCAATTAATTTATTCGAGAAAAACAAAATCAAGCACAGAGAATGCTTGTCATATTGCCCAATGAGATGACCAAAAATAATGATCATCACTGATCCAAGTTTCTAACACCACCACCACCACCATCATCATCAGGACATCACCACCTCACACAACATCAAGAGGCAATGTTACTCATCACTATACAGCAAAGACACAAGCACATGCAACAACTAAACAAAACTTACACCTATAAATCCCGATTATTAAAGCACTTAGTTATGCGTGACTATTCCTCCCCAACCAAAGCGAACAATAATCCACGGTGGGACACTAGTAAACCGAACAAATTAATCAAAGAATCGAGACCACCCTTTGCAATCTCCTCCATTCTTTTCCCTCTCCCGATTCCGACCGATCCGGCAATGGCGTTGGCGATGTCCTGGCCGAGTTGATTGGCTTAGCCCTTCCACTCCGAAGCCATCGGGTATCCGGTGGAGATGAGGTTCTTCTTGACGCGAGGACTCGGGAGCTCGCCCTCAACGCGCCACAGCACGGCGAGCTCGGTGGCGCGATCAGCCGGCCAGCGCCGGGTCGAGCCGCTTCGGACAGCCGGCGACCCGCCCTCGGGCGCCGAGCGAGCGAAGAAAGCGCGCGGTTGGGAAGCGAGAAGAGGCGCGCGCGCGTGGGGCGGAGGCGCGGGGGTGAGGAGAAGAGGCGGCGCACAGGTGGGCGGAGAAAGAGGCGCGCGGGTGAGGCGGGCGCGGGTGGGGCGGAGAAGGGCAGCGAGTGGGGCGGAGAAAAGCGGCTCGCGGGTGGGCGAGGCGCGGTGGGGCGGAGAAGGGGCGCGCAAGTGGGGCGGAGAAGAGGCGGTGCGGGTGGGGAGGAGGAGGAGGCGCGCAAGGTGCAAGTGGGGAAGAGCGGAGAGGAGGCGCGCAGGTGGGGGCGGAGAAGAGCCGGTGCGGGTGGGGGGGAAGGCGGAGAAGAGGCGGCGCGGGTGGGGGCGGAGAAGAGCCGGTGCGGGTGGGGGGAAGGCAGAGAGGAGGCGCGCGGGTGCGGGTGGGGGGAAGGCGGAGAGGAGGCGCGCAGGTGGGTGGGCGGAGAAGAGAAGTCGGAGAAGGAAAAAGAAATCCAATCGGTACGTATGAGAGGAACTGTGTAATGGCAGTGGTGGGTAATTTTTCACCAACTCCACGAGGAGTTTGGAAATCTTTATTTGTGGAGTACCCCTTGAGGAGCTCCATAAAAAACGTGGAGTTGGCCTCTAACTCCACCTTTTTCTTGGAGCGGAGTTTTTGGAGTTAGACCTGTTTGGTTAGCGAAGTTAGGAGCGGAGCTAGAAAACTTGGAGCAGAGCAGTCCCAAACAGGCCCTAAGTGACACTGGAGCGTTGTGACAAGATCTTAAGCTCCATCGGATCAGATGGTCACGTTTCCTCCTATTCATGTCTAGTATCCAGGGGACTTGATACCCTACATGTGTACCGGATCAACTAAGTCTACTTTACTCGAATTTGATGTATAGCAATTCCCTTAAGTTATTGGTTCTCACTGTCCTAGGTGGTCAACCATCTGTTGCCAATGTCTCTTCTTTTCAGTTTCTAAAAGTTGTTTTTTAGCTTTTCTATAGTAACTAGATTTCAAACAGAATGTCTTTTCAAGATAGAATCTACAAATTGATTGTAATATACACTATAGTGACTTCATTTATATTGACCAAAATCACACGCGAGTTTCTCTTACTCCGTACTCTCTCACGAACAGCCAAAAAGCTATAAACCATAACCCAAAAGAATAGACCCATCATACACGCACACGATCACTTCTACACGAATAGTGAGGTAAATGGAATAATTTGCCAATTTGCTTTTGCATGAAGTGGTGAAGCCATGATGAAAATAGAGTGTGGGTTCAAAAGACTAAGCTAAATTGACACAAATATAGTATTTTACTCTTATACAACTTAAATTCATACATTAATAGAAAATCAAATGCAATTTCATCTTCAGTTTAATCACAGCAGACGCATAACGTGAACCTATCAAATCAGATGCAATTATGCAAACTCCAAATCAAAGGTGCCACCTTTCCTCATAACACGATTAGCATACGAAGCAAAGATATAGAAACATATGCTTCCACCTCACCCTCCAATGTTCGGATCAAGATCACACACAACAAGAAAGAGAGAGACAGAGACTAGTGATCAGGAAACTATTATAAGCCTTAATGATGTGAGATGCATGGAAATAATTGAATCAATTGAATAGGCAAATCACTAATTCACTATAGCCATAACACTTAGTAAACTCACTAAAGAATAATTATTTGTCTATATATATTTCCAGGCATTTTCAAACTATAAGGTGAGGCATTCCTAAATCGTAAAAAATGAGCAATTACTTAGTTGTTTGGATAGGATGTAAACGAAGATGGAGGGAGAAGCAATTACTTGGTTTTTTTTATCAAACTACAAATCTTGAATAGGAGCATGACAATCAACATTAATGATGCACTCGTCTGAGAGAAGACTCTAAACTAACATACCACTAGAAGTTCCACAAGCCTGATAACAGTATAGCCAATAACAAAATTAAATGTAAGATACATAACATGTAATACCAAAAAATAGTTATGTCAACAAAATATCATTGATATGAGCTAAAAGTACATACTAGCCAACTTTTGTACTAGACGTATCATTCAATCTGTAGTGTCCACAAAGAGAATGAAAAAGCATGATAATAGAATTTTTCAAACAGGGTCATAGCCTTTGAAAGCCTGCAGAAGTTGAAATCAAATGATAAGTTTTGTTAACATGTGTCCTATGACCATATATGAACAGTACAACTAAAGGAACAGAGGTATTTTTTTATTCAACTAAATAATGTGGGACTACACGTAGAAAATGCCAAAAATCTAAATATATGTTCAATAAAAATGTAATATTTTGAAGTACAGCTAGAACCCCTAATTAAGCACCAAAGAATGGGAGTTCTGCACATCACCTTGCAAAGAGTGGCACAAGGTAGCTCTGCATCTCGTGCCATCTCCAACCTTAAATGCAACCATCATGCCTGCAGCTATCACAAGCAATGAACCACATTGCCAAATCCTTTTGTAAGAATGCACTGCGTTGTCAATCCCATGTCACTAGAAGAAAATGGCCACACAGAAGAGAACTAGCATTCACCAAAAGAGCAACGGCTGCTGCCAATCGGTGAAAGCTGATACAGGCTCAGGAATGAAATACGGATCAAACATACATGTGTGTTCTTTCTTGCTTGGTGATACGGACTTGGCAAAGAATTGACTCTCAAGGTTAGGGCACACCAATATACAAGCCTGAAGAATGGATAACCTCGGTTGGTGTGTTCATCTGCTTTACAGAATGTGGTAGAAGTCGGGGTCACGGCAGTGGTAGAACAAAAGTCGGTTACGTGGCAATCACAGAAAAAGAAAACTGCAGGCATTGCCTATCCAATAATACTACAGGCGATGCTGTCCTCCGGTTTCCACAGTAGATTGATATAAGACCCAACTAGTCTCTGAATGCATGCTCACAATCCCAAGGCACGTTGCTTCTTAGCATGCTGGGGTACCAACTTAACAAGAAACTCAACTGGTACTCCTTCCAACTCTGTTAACATGTAGCAAATCAGAATCTGATGACAAGAATTTTTATTGGTGCAAGTGTAACAACAATCTGAACTTACCACGAGGGTTGAAATTGAAGAGGGGGGGAAGGGGGCGGCCATTCGGTAAGCAGGTGTTTGGATCCCGTAGTTCATTGAAGAATGGATGGATTAACGCCTCCAACTGGAGCGATAAAAAGCCCGAAAGATATTAATCAGTGGAACATAAGCATACAAAAGTGATTGCCCAAAACACTAATACTTACTGCAGTGCACCGGAGGTTTGGTGAGTACTGCAGAAGCCGAGAAACAAGATCTACAGCTTCAGATGGCATTCTTTTATGGAAGATCTGGTGAAAACATGCATAATTAGAATCCACGGTATAAATAAATAGGAGACAGTAACTTTGAAAGTAAAAGGAAGGAAAAGTGCAAGATGTGGAGGCCCCTACCTTGTGCCATGGACGAGCTTTGATTTGCGGGAACTTAAACTCAGTGTAGTTCGGGTTCATACGTTTAATTTCTTCCCGTGTCGGAGTACCCAGAACCTGAAAGAAGAGAAATGGCAAGTCTCCTGCCTGATTTAACCAGAAAAGGGGGAACTACTAAGGGACAATATCTCCCATTGAAGGAAGTCGCTGTTACCTTGATAATTTCAACAAGCTGGTCGACACCACTGTCCCCAGGAAAAACAGGCTATCAAACAATGGATATATTGTGAGAAGTTGCTTTGAAAAGCTGGCTGATATATCAACTTGGCTGATTTCTTACCTGCTCTAGAAGGAGTTCAGCAAGAACACAACCAGCAGACCACACGTCAATAGCTGCTGTGTACTCCGTAGCACCAAATATGAGTTCTGGAGCTCTGTAGTATCTAGAGCAGATATATGAAATATTTGGTTCCCCTTTTACCTATCGACATGGGGAGATGTAAATTACAATTTTAGATAGCTAGACAAGACAAGTGATGTTTCATGTGAAGTTCAGTAATATCTAGAACTTATGAATCATACCAAAACTTTTGCACTGCCAAAGTCACACAATTTCAGCTGATGAGTATGTGGGTTCACCTGTCACAAGAATGATCTATATCAAGTCATCTGATTAAGTTGAAATTATATACGATAAAAAAAGCTAAGAGTAAACTTCATAAAACTGCAACTCTAGCGAGCAAAATTATCACCGAACCGCAACTCCATTACCTCCTAGGTGTCCTGACAAGGCAGGCCCACCTGTCATGCTCACAGGGCCAACTTGGACCGTCACGGTGGGCCACCTCAGCACCAACATGTTTCATCTCAATGCAACCTAAGAGAGCCACCTCAGCGAACAGAGAGAGCAGAAGAGGCAGCCATGGCGGGCCCGCATGTCATTGGCACATACTTAAAATTAGTTTCTAATTAGATTTTTCTGATCGTCTCGGGCCCACATGTCATACTAACACATAATTAACCACACTTACCTCTCATAAATCACATCACAGCTAATTAGCTGCTACAATGCTCTCTTCTCTCCAAATTGATTTGAGAGAGCGCAGGGGAGTGCCCATAGCCGGCCTCGGCCAAGCTTGGCGCCGGTGCAGGGGACCACGACGAAGGCTGGGGAGCCCAAAAATGGGACACTGCGACCCCGGTGATAATATTTATAGCAACAGCACTAGTAGAGGTGTCCCATGGCAGTGGCGCGAGCACGCACAACAGCGGTAACGATTTGGACTATGGAAGCGATGGCTAATCGGCGATTAGTCCAGCGGTACTACGGTGGCGGCTGGCGAGTGGCCTATAGTGGTGGCGCACCGGAGACCAAGAATCGAGTCGAGGAGCATGAGCTCCTCGTTCCCGACCACCGCATCCGTGAGCCACATCAGCCACTCAGGTGAGCGTCGGCCGCCATTTTCATGCCCCATTGCTTTGCCTCAGTCATGCCTTCCTCGTGCTCACCTCCATTCTCTCTCTACAGCCGAAGCGCTGGGGACACCACCTCCCTCCTCTCTGGTGACGCACCGCCCAACACCGCCTCATCCACCTCATTGTTCCATTCAACCCGGTGAGCTCCTTCCATTCTTGCTCGCATCACATCGTGTTCCAGGTTCTCCTTTTGTCTTTCCCCTCGTTCAATTTTGGGATCCCTCCTCAGGAACTCGCCACGCCATCCTCTTCCTCGTTTTTGGCCAGATATTGCCACCACCGATGCGATCCCTTCTCCAGTGATCCCTTTTTTATTACTCCCTCCTAGAGCATTTTCGCATCTCCGTATTCCTCCCCCAACCTCTAATTTGAGCTCCTTCCACCTCTAGGTTGCCGTCACTAATGAACTCACCTCGTCACCTTGGGTCTCCGCCGCCAAGCCACCTCCCAACCCCTTCGCCCCCACCGTCTATCTTGGTGCATTCCACTTATGCTGGCTCTGTCCCTATCGTCGCCGCCCCTTCCCTTCCCCAACGCCAGCCGCCGCGTGCCGCTGCGAGCCCACCTCCCTTTGCTTCTCTCTTGGAGTCGAGAGGAACCGAGTTCAGAGTGCTGCCACTGTACATAGGAAGGGTTGTCATGGTCATTGTGTTCCGTTTTGCCACTCGCCGGCCGCCGCCATGGTCCTGCTCGTCAACGCCGAGCTCGGTTCGAGACATCCATCATTACCTCCCCTGCTCCCTCTGTATTAGTAGCGCTGAGGTGGCACTGAGATGGAACATGTTGGCGCTAAGGTGGCCCGTCGTGACGGCCTGAGTCAGCCTTATGAGCATGACATGTTGGCCCACCTTGTCAGGAGGCCTGCGAGTTAACAGAGTTGCAGTTCGGTGATAATTTTGCTTGCTAAAGTTGCAGCTCCATGAGACCCAAAACAAATGATGCAGCAAAGTGACAGTTTTGTGAAATTTACTCAAAAACTAAAGGTAGAAAGTAAGCATTCGGACAAATGATAACCACAATTCATACCAGAATATTTTGTGGCTTTATATCTCTGTGGCATACTCCTACGCAGTTATGAATGTATGCCAAAGATCTACAAATCTGTAAATTTAGTTGAATCAAATGAAATTTACAATGAGATTTCAGTTAAAAGCATTATCCAAACAGAAACAATAGCACACGGCTAGAGTTGTGTTGAAATGTACTTGCAGTGTTTACCTGATACATATAAAGTTTAACATATATCAATGGCATGCGTTGGTTCATCTTATTGTAATGTTTAATAACACGATGAACAGTTTCTGGCACATATTCAAGTACCAAATTGAGGTATAACTCCTCCTTCTCAGTAGTTGAGCAAAAGTAATGCTTCAAGCATACAACATTTGGGTGATCAAGAACTTGCATTGTTTGAAGCTCACGGTTCTTGTACTTCGCATCCTGGAGAACTTTCTTTATAGCTACTCTCTCACCAGTTTCTAGACACTTAGCCTATTAAAGATAATTTCAACAAACCAAATGTCAGTAATCTTTAATTAAACACAAAAGTTACTAAGAGAATAGCAGATAACCCAGCAATTAAGTTACAGAACAAGACAAATAGCATTGTTTTGTCCAACAACCCACCTGGAAGACAACTCCAAATGAACCATGCCCCACAACACGCTCAGCCATGTAACTAATAGTCTGCAATTCAATAAAAGATTCAGAACAATGAACTTGGACAATTCCTTTATTGGGATTAGGAATGGTAAGAATTACTGTGGCACATAATGGCAATTGTTTATCATGTTGACAGCAGATGTGCTCTACTTATTGCGACATGGTGCCATAATACATGGATAACTAGGGATCACCGACGCTATGTATGGTGGTTCTAGTACCTGCTTCGGCTGCCCATTTCTTCCACCAACGGCCGTCACAATAATATGACCTATGTCCACCCCATTGCCATTGACCACCACAGCTTCAACTTCCTGCGATATTTGCATATAAGAGTTGAATAGGAAGTTAAGATGAGGATGGTATCATCATAAGGATTAAGTAATATTGCGATCAATTTCTAGCACAAAGTTACCTTATCATCTCTTATGCTCATCTCGTTCATCTCATCTGGCAGGCGATCAATGGCTCCACTAGTACTTGTTTCCTGAAAACCTGATGAAGGATGTACTGGACCTATAGATGTCATATTATCACGGAAGTTTTCTATTTGTGGTTTAATATTATAGATCAAGTTCCTTTCCTAAGCCAGAGATATACTGTATTCACCTGCAACGAGTGTCATTTTAGTAAGTCAACAAGTACAACCTAGGCACTTATTGCGAGGACATGGTCATTCTTTGCGCACTACCAAACCAACCATATACTATCTGCACCTATACATAAACAAATTTTAGTGATAGTTGGGCCTAAGAATTGACAAAAACTTTGACACCCCGTTTGGCTCCATGAAATTGAATTTGATTCATTCAATTAGATTCCGAATCCTATTCTAGTATAATTCGAATTTGATTCAAGCCAATTCAAGGTCAAAATTTTCCGTTTGGGTGTCCTTTGGAGTTGGAATCAGAACATTTCCAGCTCGGGCGCATCACGCCCACGGACGCCATGCCCATGACGCTCTTGGCTGCCTCTCACGCGGCCGCCAATCGCCATGCCCCGCAACAGCCAAGGAAGAGATAGACCAAGAAAACATCATCACAAAAAATCAAATCAATCTAATCGCTTTGCTACTGCATTAAAAAATCGTTTTTTTCTCCAATCCTCTCGCTAATCGAATCAAGTCTGGTATAATCCAACACTACCGCTTTCCAAATTGGAGCATGGATCGCATCAAACCAAATCACAGCGATAGAATGAAACCTTTTTTGGGAAAAATGAAGAAGGTGAGAAGCGCGCCTGAGAAGCCGAGGAAGCCGAAGAAGGGCGCCGCTGCAGGTGCTACTAGTTCCACAACTACGGCGCGGCTGCACCCAGATCGTTGTGCCGCCGCCGTCGATACCGGTTGCAGAGGTAGGGATGCGGTGGCTGGAATCATGCAAGACAGCGGCTCGTTGTGAGGACGAAGCTAGGGTAGGTGGCGGGGGCACGCGACGGCACAGGGTCGTGGAGAGGAGAGCTAGGCGACAGGGAGGTGGAGCCCCTCTCGAGTCGGCGATGGGAAGAAGAAACGGGAGAGGAGAGAGGCGCGATAGGAGTCGCGAGTGATTCAAGACGATTGACGCTGGGAGGAGAGAGAAATTTCGTTATTTGACACTGCGCCTCTCAACTTTTAACCCCTAATTCGCACGTCTTTAAAAATTTAACTTTGTCACTGTGAATTCTTTTGATTAAAGGAATTATCTTCATTTTCACAGTGACAAGTGTCAAAATATAAAAGGAGAGAAAATGAAGATAATCCCTCGAAAGGTGTGCGAATTGGGGGTTAAAAGTTGAGAGGCGCACGTATTCGATGTCAAATATCGAAATTTCTCGGGAGGAGAAGGATTGGACTTAAGAGTGGCCCGAGAATATTGCTAAAGCTGCCAAGAATATTGCTAAAGCTGGGACCTTTTATCCAGATCATCAATGGCATGTTTTTTTGGTTTTGATCTATGCCTTTTAGACTGTTTTAGCTGATATAAATAAAGATATTATAGTGTGTATTATATTTAATTTATAGATATCATCTTAAAAGACACTTCATTTAAAAATTAGTTAATAGTCAAAAGAAACAATTTTTAGAAGAAAGAGGCCTTTTTTTAGGTCAAAATTAGGGAGCGCACATATTAACTTTTACTGATATCTCTTGATTTTGACTGATTAGTTTTTAGAAGGAAGAGGCTTTTTTTATCAAAATTAAGAGACGTTCATATTGAATTTTGCTGATGGATTTTAACTTTGGTTGATTAATAGTAGTAATAGCTTGTAGAGATAGACACTTACGAACGATATTAACCAATATAAATAAAGCAACTATATTATCTACTATAATCAATTAGTAGACCTCACTTTAAAATATATTATATTTGAAAGCTATATACACTGTGAAAAAATGGCTTTTACAAACAAAAACAAGAACTCTTTTACCAATTCACATGTCCTTACTCCTTACGTATGAACCATAAAGTATAAGCAACAAAGAACTATCAGAATTCAAACAGTTGATTAAGATCACCAAATTTACATCTAAATTGGGGGCCTTTTTATCAATGCACCATGTCAATTAAACAGCAGCAACAGGAATCCGTGTTTCCAAACCTTTCGGTTAAATCGCATCAACAAGAAAACTCCCACAGGTAAAGTCAAGAAGCCCCCAACTCCCGAATCAACTAAAAGATCCTATCTTTCTCCTTCAACATCGAAGCACAAACCGGAGTACGTAGATGCCAAAAAATAATTCCCATGCTTACACCACTATGATCTCTGCAGCTACCAGTATAATCGCAGAGAACAGATAGAATCCGAACCTTCCGCGCAAGAAACCTCCTAGTTTCCCATAAAAGGCACCAAAAAAATAGCAGGAAAAGCCTATAGAAATTACCAGATCAGGAGATTTCCGGGGGGCGGAGCGACTCTAATCCAAGGAATCAGAAAGGAAAATCGATCCCAATTCGTTCGGCTCCGCCTCTCCTCCCACTCGCAGGGTTATCGTGGGATTTGAAGGGGAGGAGCCGAGGAGGACACAACAGAAGACGAGAGGCGGCGGCTGAGCCTGAGTAATAGTAAGATGCGATAGGGGGGTAGCGGTAAAAGCAGAAGAAACGGTTCTCATAAATCTTGATCTGCTTTGAGGATTCCTGCGGCGATTAGGAGGCAAAGGCACCACTGCGAACCTGATAGGCTGCCGTCAAGTAAAATTGCAAAAGTGAATAGATGCTAGTTTTAGAATTTTTAGAAACCTTTTTGTATTCCTATAGGAGAAACCTTTTTGTATTCCTATAGGAATTGATCTATCTTATGAAATTTCTGTAAATTTTATGTGAAATCCCCGCCGTCTAAACATACCCCTCATTCAATGTGGAAATATGGATGGCAAGGCCTCTAAATGAATAGTCAAATTCGCTTTGTTTTTTGGTGTGCTATAGGTCATATTTACTATTATAAAAGAATGAGTTGGTGGTTATACGTTCATTCTCCTCCAACTGTTCTATTCCCTTAACTTCTCACTATTTTTCACTTTCCAACCGATCAGAGTAACTCTCTTTTATAGCACGATTCTCTATACATTCAATAAGGGCAGTCCCAGTGCAGAAACCACTTAAGTATTTTCTATCTATGCCATGTCATATAGACACTACTTTAGACACTATTGTCTCTAATGCACTATGTCTATTTATAACCCAAGCAATTAATTAAGCATCAAAATCTCTCTCTCCTCTCCACCAATCATAATTTTTCTCCATCTATCATGAAGATACCACCATCTCTCCAATGCAAAATTTGGTAGTGTCTATTGCATTGGTTTTCTCATAGAAACTAGGTCTTGCATAAGACCCAGTTTCTTCCTCTTTTTTCTCCTCTCTCTTATTTAATATAGCGCCACATCATCTAAAACTCCTACATGGCAATCTAATTAATGTCATAGACACTATCCTACGTGGAGCACTGGGACTGCCCTAAGTTCCGTTGCAACGCACGGATACGTAACTAGTATAAGGGCATCTCCAATGATTCTAGCTAGCAACTAACTAGAAGACTTCCACATCATTTATATAGTACACACTAAAAGCTAGCATTCTAAAGAACTATCTATAAGGATAGCTATTTGATGCTTACATGCACACACAAAAAAGGACTATCATTTATAGAGGCTGCCTCGTTTTGCGTTATAGACTAGTGTTTAAGGAAGAACTGGCTCGGGTTTTTTTTTTTGCATACTCTCTTTCCTCCGCATAGGATATATGCTGATGTGTACATACATATAGCTAGCTGACTCAGACCATTGAAGATGCCCTAAGGAAGAAAGGGCGGTTGGCACGAAAAGATTGGTTAGGTATAAACACGAGGAGAATCTAATAGACAAAAAAATTGCACCAGTAATAAAAAAATATCAATTCTCAAGGACCAAGATAATCATTTTTACGAGAGGCCAGGATTCAAATTCTGAAAATTCACAATAAACCACCATATCATGTGCTTAATAAGACTTAGACTGTGGCCGACTAGCCAACGGTTTGTACTAATTTCTGTATTTGACTATCCAAACATTGGGAAGTGATTCTATGTATACTCTCCCAGACAGTGAATAGAACAATTGTTAAGGCAAAAGGACAAAGATGCACAATTCCTCCGTATTCTTGTTTTCTTTTCTACAGTATCCATTGGTCCACTATTAATCGCATTGTTTTAAGATTAGTTTTCTCCAAAAAAAAACATATGCCCCTCCATGTGTGGAAACACATTGAAAAAATCGATGTTCTCCATAAAATATCATTTTTCTGATTGTAGATTGATTTTTCTAAGAAAAAGGTTGGGAATTTTTTATTAGCCATCACCTAAGGATTAAGGAGCATTGTGATTTCCTCCCTCCAAGAACGCAAGATCTTGGTTTTGAAACAAATATAAAGTTTTAATTCAAAGAATTGACTTCACCTTTTGGTTAGCGAAAGCATAATATCTAGTAATAGTACTAGTTGTAAGATGATTTTACAATGGGACAGCAGCATACGATAGCATTCTTAATGGATCGAATTCAATACCGCAGCAAACTTTATATTCCAATCAGTAAGATGGATAAACCTCCATTCCAATTTGAATTCGAATATATCCTCCACATTTCATTGTGGAGTTCGTACTTTGTACCCCATACGTTTCAGTGGTGCCTAGCATGAATGCTTCATAATTTCTGACCAACAGTGTCAGTACCTGGCAACAGCCAAGCATGGACCCAAATACCCAGTCAACTTTTGTATTTATGCTGGGTCAGAACTATTCCTGACACCTGATTTTCTAAAGCACCAACACTTCCAAGTATTCATGGAGAAATGTGGAGTTGTTTATATTGAATTTTGCTTGCAGCTTTTAGCTTTAGTTTATAAATAGTAACAGCTTGTAGAGAGCCGTATAAACTTATATACGATTTTGACCGATATAAATGAAAGCAATATAGTGTGTATTAAAATCGACTAGTAGATCTAACATTGAAAAGACATTCCGTTTGAAAGTTACGTATTATAGAAAGCTAGTTGCTATAGAAAAACATCTTTTAGAAGCTAATATAAATAGGGTAGTATTGTTACTTAGCGCACACTTTTGTTATTTTGTGAGCCTATCATTTACAGAATCTAGACAGGTTGTCATATTTCTGGTTTCTTATGTTCTAGTTTTTTTCCTTGCTCCAAAGGGTTCAGCTTCTAGTTTTTTTTCATTTGATTTATTTAATTCAGAAGCTACTTGAAACGTGTCGGCTTCTAATTTTGACTTTTTTTGTTTTTCAGCTTATTTGCCTTTTATTTTCCCCCTTTTCTTATACATTGCCTATGATGATATAACATTTTTTTCTCATTTTTTTAATTTTTTAATTGAATGGCTTAGAAAAAACTAATAGTCACTACAGTACAAATTTAGCCAAAATCCAATAGCCAGAAGCTTAAGCTCTTTGAAACGTGCCCTATATATTCTAATAGACAGAATGGCCTAGATGTGCCCTCCTTATCCAATGCAACTATTACTTTAGGAAATGGCAGAGAATGCCCTTAACACCACATATAGCAGGTTTTAAACAAATGTAACAGGGAAATTCATTCACTAGTAGGGATGGCAATCGGGTGCGGCGGGTACGGGTAGTGCTCGCTCATACCCGTACCCGCGATCCCGATTTACGTCCACGGGTATACCCGCGAAGGACGACGGGCGAAAAATCTCGCGCATACCCGTCGCCCGGGGTATACCCGTTTATCTGCGAACTGAGAGTCACCATCTAAGAGTTGAACTAATGACAGATACATATAAGCAACAACTGTTGCTAGGAAATATAATAGCTATCAAAAAAGTTTATAACAATCAATAGCAATTAGAGATATGGAAAAAGTTTATAATAATCAATAGTAATTAGATATATTGCTATGACTATGCCACATGTCAATCTATGTCGCGGGTAAACGGGCGGGGCGGGTACGGGTGGAACTTATCCATACCCGTGCTTGTTTACCCAATGGGTAGAGTGTTCCCCCATTTTCATACCCGTGGGTAAAGAAAATATTCCATACCCATCTCCATTAGGGTATTTACCCACGGGTATATGGGTAAACGAGCATAATTGCCATCCCTATTCACTAGTCCCATATCCACTGAAATCTTTTAGAGGTTAATATAGTACAACTGCTAGTAGTATAACTGAAATAAACGAAAGCAGTAAAGACCGGAGAGTGTCAAACCATTGATTTTAGGATGCACAATTCAATTATTAATATTATTCAATTTCGGTACTTGATTCTCAATAATTATACTATGCACACATGCTTCATCGAAGTTGTGGTGTATTGCTGCGATTCTAGGGGCGGTAGGTGATTTGCTGGTTTGCAGCCACGAGATAAAGGTAGGGTCATGTGCGGTGGTCAAATCTCCGGCGGTGAGGTCATCTTCTGTAGCAAGGTCTTTTGTAGCAAGTGTGAACTATACGGTAACTCTAGACATCTCTTATTATGGTGAATTGGTGATGTTTTGCCGCCCATGTTCTTGGCGTAGATCTAAGGTGTTCGATTGTTTATTTTTTCTTTGCGAAGATTAGATTGATTTTTGTGTGTTAACGGGACATGAAAAAAATCCTTGTGAGTTTGTAATGGTAGCTCATCAATCTTTTATTTAAATGCAATATTTTTCTAGAATTGCATAGCATGATCATCTCAACCAATTCTATATATCAACCATTTAATCTTTTCTTTTCTTTTTTTTCTTCTTCAACTTGCGGCTTGTGCTCTCTCTGTTTTAATATCTCTTTGAAATCAGTAGATTCAGCAATCCCAATACTTGAGCAAACAGAGACTACAAGACTAGCTGCAAAATCCCCAAACAGGCCACGCTCACTATCGAAAACGAGCTACACGCTCACTATCGAAACAGGCAGATCCACACGGCTTAATGGTTGGAAACTATTCCCACCAACAAACCGATCCCAGTCCACCCAAGGAACGCGTTTGCATGGGCTAGGATTGGAAAAAATCCAGTCCTCCGCGGCGGCGACACGACACATCTCCCGTCCCGCCGAGAAATCCCCACCGGCTACAGCCAATCATTCCCCACCGCCTCGCCCGATCCTCATCAGCTTCCGCTCTTCCAGCCAACAGCAGCGTGTGCGTACCGCTTCTGGTAACGCCCTCCAAAGTCCAAACCGCAACGACGCAGCGAGCAGGTGGCTCTTACCAGAGTCCACCTAGCTCCCCTTGGTCGTCTTGCACTCGTAGCTCGTTGCATGTAGGGCTAGACGAAAAACTCAAAGCTCGTTAGCTCGCTCGGCTCGTGGCTGGCTCGGCTCGTTAGGATAACGAGCCGAGCCGAGCCAAGATTTTAGCTCGTTAGTTATAACGAGCCAACTCGAGCCAGCTCGCGAGCCGCTCACGAGCCAAACGAGCCATACTTCCAGGAATTTAGATATGCATATGCTGCTTCCATGGACCTAATTTGTACTCTATTGCATGTGTTAATGTGTAAATTTGTACTCTATTGTACCCAAACGAGCCATGCATGTGTTAATTTGTACTCTATTGTACCCAAACGAGCCAAACGAGCCATGCTTCCATGGATGAATATATGATGGAGACATTTTTTGGCCCTGGCTCACGAGCCAAACGAGCTAACTCGAGCTTTTTACGAGCCGAGCCGAGCTAGCTTTTTAGCTCGTTAGTTATAACGAGCCGCCGAGCCACTCGTTATCCTACCGAGCCAGACCGAGCCGAGCCGAGCCGAGCCAGCTCGTTATCCAGCCCTAGTTGCATGCAAGGTGCTCGATGATTTGCTTGCCTGGAGCTAGGCTGCTTACTTGTTGGAAGTGTCTAGGTATTATTTAAATGTTTTTTCCTAACTATTATCTAAATTTATGACCTTTAGATTAGAGATCAAAAGACTCTTTGTTTTTGAAAGAGAGTTTTTTTTCAAAGGAGAGAGAGTAGAATTTAAGGGGAGGAGGATAATTTAGTCATAAAATTAGATGATAGTTAGAAAAAAACATCCGAATGATGTTTAACAAAATCCTTACTTGTTTGGTTCTACTAATTACCTGTGATTTGTGATCAATATACAGCTAGCTATTTTTTTCTCAACTTTTTTCCAGAGTTTTTTTTGTTTCTGGACTCTCGAATTTCCAGAGTTCTTACAAATAAGGACACAGTGCAAATTCCCGAGTTCGTTCGATTCATTCTCTGTACTATATAAAATAGTGTATTTAAATTCTGTACTTGTAATAAAACATCAAATCCCCGGTGGTGCCTTTGGTGGTTTTGGGAAGGAACTTCTCTCAGTCAGTCCCCTTTTTCTCTCAATAGGAACTGCCTCAGATGTTTTACACGTGTGCACGCATAAATCCCCCGTGCAGGGGCTCCCTCCCTCCCCTCTTCCCCAAAACGAGCCAGCTGCGCCCAAACCAACAGAGAAAATGGCGGAGAAAGGAAAAGGAGAGGCGGGCCGAGTCATGGCGAGCTCGCGGCCGGCCGGCGGTGACTCCGGGAAAGGCCAGGGGTGTAGAGAAGGGCAATAGGCCATGGGCTTCCAGGTCGCAGCCGTGGCGGTGCGCGCCCTCCTCTGCCTCGTCGACGTCCTCGCGGCCCGCATTCCTCAGCGGCAGCTGTGCCAGGCTCGTGAGTTCCCGGGCGCCGGTTCGTCGATGGTGCTCATCCCACCGCGAGAAGGCGTGCCCCACCGACTCCCCGGCGGAGCCCAGCAGCCGCTCGTCCCACCGCGATTGCCGCACCACCTGCTGCTTCTTCCGCTTCAGCATCCGCAGCGAGAGTGGCATCCCGACGCTGCTCGCGCTCCGCTCCACGGTGGCCGGCCACCCGCACCCCGCCGCCACCGCGAGCTCCTCGATCCTCCTCAAGAACTCCGCATGCCCGGGAACTCGCGAGCCCGGCGCAGCCGCCACCGAGGAATGCGGGCCGCGAGGACATCGAGGGCGACGACGAGGCGGAGGAGGGCGTGCACCGCCATGGCGCCACGGCCGCGACCTGGAAGCCCATGGCCTATTGGCCTTCTCTGCGCCTCTGGCCTTTCCCAGAGCCGCCGCGAGCTCGCCATGGCTCGACCTGCCTCTCCTTTTCCTTTCTCCGCCATTTTCTCTGTTGGTTTGGGCGCAGTTGGCTCATTTTGGGGGAAGAGGGGAGGGAGCCCCTGCACGGGATTTGTGCGTGCACACGTGTAAGACATCTGAGGCAGTCCCTATTGAGAGGAAAAGAGGACAGACCCCAGAGAAGTTCCTTCCGTGGTTTTGTGCCGACGTGACTTTCAGTTCATCCCGTGGACCATGGACTCAATCCATCTCACCCCCATTCCATCTCTCTTCTCACTGCCGAGTGGGCCCATAGCCCTACCTATCAGCTTCCTTGCCATCCCCCTCCTTCCCTGTACCTCCCAGTCATAGCACAAGAGAGCAAGCAGCAGCGCAAGAGCGTGCTCTGGCCGTGACCTCCACGTCACCACGCCAGGGAGGGAGAAGTGGGAGGAAGAGTGAGCAGAAGTGCAACGAGTTGAGGCAGGGAGGGTGGGAGGAAGAAGTGAGGCATGTTGGCGGAAAACAGCGGCGACTCCTTCAATTCACCCTTGCTCTTCATATTTGCTTCCACTTTCTCTACCTCGTGCTCACCTCGGTTCTCCTTCCTCAAAGAATCAGTGCCGGTGACTTCATCTTCTTCCCCTCTGGTGAACAGCTGCCTGCATTGCCCGTCTTCACTGAGACTCAATGACCCCTCTCATGAGCTTCTACCCTGGCACTCGCTCCCATCCACTTTGCCCCGGCCTCCTCTGTTCTGCACTCACCTCCTTTTCACCCCCTCAGATAGGAGCACCTGGAATGCTGAAATAATCCAAAAATTTTAAAAATTTGAATTTATTTGAAATTTGCTTCAATTTGAAGTCTTTACCAAAACCGAAAATTCCAGCCAAAAACCAACTTTCCCTTTCTGGAAATGCACCTTCAACATTAAGGAAACGCATTATTGCTACCCGCCTCTTTCTCTGTTCTCCCTTGCCTCATGTCACGCTGACAGTAGCTCATGCCGCACCGCCTCATGCGTCGTCGCATTCGCCTGCGCCAAGCTGCGCCAGCAACTGCGCCACCTCACTCCAACATTAAACACGACCCGCGCTAACGTTGCGCCGTCCTCGCCGTCAATTTACACCATCGCCCAACCTAAGCACTAGCTGCTCGATATGTCACGCCACAGCTATTCCTCACTGCCATCTCGTGCACACACACCAGGGAGGAGTGATGACTTTGGCTCTGCCACCATGTCATCATCCCGGTGCTGAATTCACGTAGTCATTCACGCTGCTACCCACACGCGAAGCTCGCCTCACGCCGCTCCTGGTGCCACCACCTTCGCTGGCTATAAAGATGAGCTCAGCAACCACCTTAGCACCTTTCACACTACTCCACGACCACCATAAGCCTTTTTCCTCCTCTCCAGCCAAACCATGTCGTCGATGCCCAGCAATTTCGTCGGTGAGCCCGAAACCCAAATTATCACTGTAGCCTCATCACCAATCCAATTCACCGCATCTTTAGCACCACCTTAGCTCTGTGAAGCTTTCCCTAACTTCCGAGTTCACCTCGTTGTTCCTAGCTCACCATCGCCACGAGCCATCGCTCCGCCACCCACGGTCACTGTTGTGGCTACAGACCAAACAGAGAGAGAGGGTATGGTAGTGGAGAGTTAGGTGAGCAATGCTTAGGGTTTCCCCATGGCCTGCATCGTATATATATATATATATATATATATATATATATATATATATATATATATATATATATATCCACATGGGGAGTGTTTTTACAGTGATACCCTTACATTTTAGTATCCCTCTCAGGGGCATTCATGCCATTATACATGTCCCACTTTAGGCCTTACAGCCTTCTAACAGGTCGGCTGGGCTTAGGTGGGGGGTCACCCCCTACAATAGGAGCCTCTCATGGTGAAGGGCTTCACAGGTCGAAGCCATGTTGCCGAGCCATTTGGCCCCCTCCGTCCCTACGGCCTGTGAACGTCTGTATTGTTTGATAGAGCCTTATTGCCTGGTGTAGTCTCCACCCCGTAGCGAGGGTATAGCGCTGGGCGGGTTGCCGAAGCCGTGCTCGCCCGCAGGGCCCTTCGGTGGCGGGGTTGAAGTCGCAGCGGAGACGTGGGAGTGGTGTTCGAGGTCACACTTATAGGAGTGGGGCCAGCATGTAGCCCAACCGACTCGTGGCCCGGAGTCACTGTCTGAATGCTGGCGCGAATCGCGCTGATCCCTGGGATGTCAGGGGGCAGGCAGCCGCGATCATGCATGATGTCCCAATAGAGGGGTACACGTGGTGAGGCACGATTGGTGTGTCGTGGTCTGTCAGCGGTCGCACGACCGCGGTCATGCGTCCCTTCCCGAGAGAGGTGGGATGCGTGGCGGGACGCTATTGGCGTGTCGTGCGCTGCCGAGTGGCCTGCCTCCGTGCTTCTTCGCCGGCGAGCGATTGCACTCCTCGATCACGGGGAGCCGAACCGTCAGACACCCGCCGGTTGCAGTCCCGCCGACTGGGGTGCCGTCGGTTGACCTTCCGTCAGCCTGACAATTCCCCGCCGGGTGAGCATAGGTATAAATACGTCGGTACCACGGCTTGTTCCTTGCTCATCCCCGGTTGCTCATCTTGTTCCTACACGCGGTTATCTTCTCACAAGTAGGCCTACTTTTGTTCATCTACGTTTGATGATTGCGTCTACTGACGCTAATATCAGCGAGTGTTGATGAACAAAAAGGCGGCCTATTTACGAGAACACGTCAAAACTTGTTGTAGATCAGCAGTCGCGCTCCCCGATTATGGGGGGCGCGGGGGTTGGACCCCCACTGGTCGGGGGCGGGAAGTTGTTGCGAACTTAGGAGTCGCGGTGGCTTCCGGCGGCGCTGTGCGGGCTTGATCGGGGTGGACTCCGGAGTCTTCGTGCGGACCTGGGATCGAAGGGCCGGATGGTATCCCGTGGCTCGAGGATGGTGATTGGATGGCGTTGTAGGTTAGACCAGCGCCTGCTCATCTCCGCACTCCGCCCGTTGGGGGTGTCCTGTCAAGAGGAAGCCAGATTGCATCGGGCTGTGGCAGCACAGCGAGGTGCCCCTTCGTGGGGACGGGACGGGACCGAAGTTAGAATCGGAGTCTCTCTGCTGAAGCAGAGACCCAATCTAAGTTGCTGTTGAGGTTGATTGGCCCACGGCCTGCCGCTGCTGCATTGATGGACCCGAGAATCGCGCCGACACGTGCTGGAGGATGCGCCACGCCATGCGATCTGTATTTATTCGTGAGGGAGCAGACGCGTGGCGGGGCGCTATTGGCGCGTCGTGCGTTGTCAGGCCCTTGCACGACTGCGGTCGTGCGCGACGCGCGTGGGCAGCTACGGCGCTTCGGCTTCGATCGTGGGGAGGTGAGCGGTTCGTCTCCCGTCGGTTCTGCTTACCGGCGGTGCAGGAGATGAAGGGGCTTTAAATACCCCCTGTGGCACCACCTCTGCGCCTCCTCCACACGCCTTCTGGTCCCTCTTCCTGTGCCCTGCTCTCTTGCCTTCCTTGCCACCGCGCTGCCCCGGCCGTCGTCTAGTTCCCGGAGAGCGATGGCACACGGCGAAGAATACGCTCAGAAGGTCGGCGATAGTGCCATCTCCCGGCGGTCCTCGTCGCTCGAGGTGGAGTACACGCTCAAGAGGCGCGATTCAACGCTGGTGGACAAATGGTGGGTGGCGACGGAGAAGATGGAAGGTCCGTGCTCTCTTGGGACCCACGCTTGCGACGGAGGAGACGATCTGCACACTGCTGCGCGAGGGGAAGCTGTCGGACCGCCGGGAAGTATGGCTGCCCGCCAGCGACGAGACAGAACCGCGCCATGAGAAGTCGGAGGCGATCGTCTTTGTCGCTTACTTTGAAGCCGGGCTTCGTATCCTGGCCGCTATGATTGTCGGCAACGTCTTGCGGACCTTCGGGCTGGAGCTGGCACAGCTGACTCCAAACGCGCTGGCCCGCCTTATTGTGTACAGCTGGGCCTTACGCACGGAGGCATGCTGGCCCAGTGCCTCGATGTTCGTATTTCTCCACGACGCACGATGCCAATCAAAAGGGCGGAAGGACGGGCCGTTCTCCAACTTCGACAGCGTCAACTTTGTCCTGCGATCGTCATGCGGGAAGATCTTCCCCGCCAACTCGACCCGGGCGAAGTGGGAGCCGAACTGGATGAGACGGTGGTTTTACCACCGTGTGGTGAGCGGTAGCGGCCTCGAGTGCTCGGGTCGGCTGATGGCGTTCAACACCACGCCCGGCATACCAATCGACAACGAGGACCGGCGAAGAGCGCGGAGGCTCATGGGGATCACCGCCCACTTCAACATGCACGACCTTACCGAGGAGTTCATCAACGTCCGCCCATCCGTGTCTTCGCTGCTAGGGCCCTCCGACCTTCGTAAGTCTAGGCGGAGTCTTATTTAGCGCTTCTGCCTACCGGACTGTCTTTTTAACTCCGCCTCTTGCCGCATATTAGGAATTCGCCTGGAGGACGCAGAACGCGCTGTGGGCGTGTTCCTCGGGCCGTACACAGCTAGGGAGCACGACTTGCGCACAGCTGCGACTACAGAGGCGGAGCTAGGGCGGATAAACTGCGTGTGCGAGGCCCTAGGCATTCGCGTGGTGGAGCGTGCCCCTCCGGCCCCGAGCCAACCTCGCCGTCGGGATGACGGTGCCAAGGGGAAGGGACCGGCGTCTCGTCGGCGGGCTCGGTCCTCTGTGACCGCACCCATTGCGTTGGCTGTCGTTGCTCCCGTCGGTGCGGCGGATGCCGACTCCAATTCGGCGAAGTATGCCGACTCGGACCTGGAGGCGGGCGCGGAGGACGAAGGCGAGGGGTCTTTGGGCGGTGCCGGGGCCCCGGAGTGCATCGCGGACGATCGGGAGGGGGAAGCTTCGTCACCCACGGTGGTCGCTGAGATGGGGTTATCATCCATGGATGATGCTGGGCGGAGTCCTCGCCTGTGGCGGCTATCGAGTCAGAGCTGCCACTCATGGAGGTTGCTAGAGCGGAGCTCCCACCTGCGGTGGCTGCCGAGGCGGAGTTGCCACCTGCGGTGGCTGCCGAGGCGGAGCTGCCACATGTGGACGTTGCTGGGGTGAAGCCCCCACCTGCGGCGGTTACCGAGGCGAGGTCCTCGCCTTACTCCCCCAAGGTGAAGCGGCCGTGCCTACAATCGCCTCCTCGTCCGAAGAGGAGGTTTGCTGTGGCGACCAAAGTCAGGAGCCTGTTGGACTCCGATTCTGACACCGAGGCTCCCTGGCCCACCATCCCTGCAGCTTCTTCCAAGGCTGCGGTGGCCGGGGCCCGAGCTACCAAAGATTAGACTCGAGGCAGAGGTCCCCGGCGAAGGGCGGCCATCGAGGCGCTGCCATCCTTGCGATTCCCGGCCGGGAGACACCCCGCAGTAACCGGCACCGATGCCGAAGGTAAGTTCGCTTGTCGCAATCCTGTGGTACGCTCATGGGGCTCTAACCGTCACGTCCCCTCGCAGCAGCTCGTCTCCCCGAGCACGGGCACTCTCTGAGGCTTAGGGCATTCCTTGGGGAGGGACGCCCAACGCTCCTGGAATTGTCACCGTGGAGACCGCACGCCCAAACTTGGCGGACTTCATCCCTCGATCGGAGGTGTTGGGAGCATGGCAAGGGGTCGCGGATAATGCGGCCGCGAACCTGGATGACCAGGTGCCGCTGACCTACGGGTCGGAGCGCCTTGGAAGCGCATTGGAGGTCTCGGAAATGAGGGTGAGTATCTGACCTTTTAGCGACATGCGGTCCTTTAAAGGTTTATTAATCTTTTTGTCGTATAGACCCTCGTCCTTGGCCGGGCGCTGCAGGCGGCTCGCCCGTGAGTGGGGGCGCTAAAGGACCGGTTGTGCGCCGTCGATGGGGCGCTTCGCGTGGTCGAGGGGGTACATTCTACCAAGGACGACCGCATCCGACA
The DNA here is from genome assembly GCA_036346575.1 of Dendrocalamus sinicus. Classification (NCBI taxonomy): domain Eukaryota; kingdom Viridiplantae; phylum Streptophyta; class Magnoliopsida; order Poales; family Poaceae; genus Dendrocalamus; species Dendrocalamus sinicus. The sequence continues at coordinate 13,755,673 of CM070642.1, read as the reverse complement.
CTTAGAGGCGGAGCGTGCAGAAGCGGCTTTGCACACTGAGGCGCTCGTGGCAGCGGCGCGATTGGAGGCCACAGAGGCTGCGCGGCGAGTGGCCGCGGAGGAGCGGGACGGCCTGCTCAGCAGATCGCTACGCTGGAGGAGGAGAGAGTCTGCCTCACTACGTCTCTCGGTGAGCGGGACTGCGCTCTAGGCGACGCTTCAGTGGCGGCGTGGGACGTCATGCTGGCACTTGAAGGCTCCCTCGAAGACCTTGTCACCGAGGTGCCACCTCGTTCCTTTGGTCCCGAGGATCTGCCGCGGACGCTCCGTCAAATCTCGGACGCGTCCAACCTTGTGCTTAACGCTGCCAAATCCTTCGGAAACCACTGCTCCTTCGTGACGTCGCACCTGGCCTTTGCGCTGCTACACCACGGGGGCTGCCGGCATGTCGACGAGCTAGCTAACCCCGAGCTAGAGATGCCCGCCGGAGCTGGGGTGATGTCGGGCGCTGTACGCATCATTCGTCGGGCTGCCCGGGCTTTCCATGAGCGAATCTGGGAGTACATAGAGGAGGCCGCGGCGAAGCTAGAGCTGCGATGAACCATGGGCAGCGAGGAGAACTTCGGTCAATGGGTTGACAAAGTACCTCGACGCGGTGGAGGCGGAGCTATCGCCGCGGGGCAAGGCACGGACCCACATGTGTGACGCCAGGGTCCCGGTGTGTAGGCGTGCATTGCCATGTGTGTACCCCCTTTGCTTTCATGAATAAAGTGGAGACTGCCCCGGTATTCTGACCGCGTGTGTCGCTATGCTTGAGCAGCTACTTGATAGGGACCGGCCGCTTGTTTCTGACCTCGTGGCCCGGCGACGTCTTCGACGCTGGTGGCGGGCTGAAGAATCGCTGGATTTCTGGGCAGCCCGGGCCTGCTCGAGTGGGGCTCTAGCGCGGACACATGCTAAGGATGAGCCGGCCGAGTAGCGGCGCTGAGCATCCGAGGACGCTTGTACATTTGATTCTTATTGTACCCTCCTGTATGCATCCGCTGACTAATGCAGAGAGGGCTTCGGTTGAAGTATGTGTCTTCCCCATTTTATGCGACCACGCTGATCTCCGGTAGGCTCGTAGGGCTTTGTTTCGCCAACGCTTTCATGCTAGGTAGGGCGCCACGTGCTTCGTTCTCTATCCCTCGAAGGGGTGGCAGCGGAGCTGGCGCCTAGTCAAGGTAGATGCGCGAGTGTGACGCCTAGTTGAGATAGACACGCGAGCGCTCCATCTCCTACCCTTCAAATGGTGGCAGCGGAGCTGGCGCCTCGACGAGGTAGACGCGCGAGCGCTCCATCCCCTACCCTTCGAAGTGGTAGCAGCGGGGTGGCAGCGTAGCTGGTGCCCCGTTGAGGTAGACGCGCGAGCGCCGCCCCTACCTTCCAGTGGTGGCGCGAGCCGGCGCCTCGTCGAGGTAGACGTGCGGCGCTCCGCCCCTACCCTTCATAGTGGTGGCAGCGAGCCGGCGCCTGTCGAGGTAGACGCGCGAGCGCCCGCTCCCTACCTTCGGTGGTGGCGCAGAGCCGGTGCCCGCCGAGGTAGACGCGCGCGCGCTCCGCCCCTACCTTCGGTGGTGGCGCGAATCGGCGCCCGCCGAGGTAGACGCACGAGCGCTCCGTCCCCTACCCTTCAAATTGGTGGCAGCGGAACTGGCGCCTCATCGAGGTAGATGCGCAAGCGCTTCGTCCCCTACCCTTCGAACTGGTGGCAGCGAAACTGGCGCCCCATCGAGGTAGACGCGTGAGCGCTCCGTCCCCTACCCTTCGAAGTGGTGGCAGCGGAGCTGGCGCCTAGCCGAGGTAGACACGCGAGCGCTCCGTCCCCCATCCTTCGAAGTGGTGGCAGCGGAGCTGGCGCCTCGTCGAGGTAGACGCACAAGCGCTCCGTCCCCAATGAAGGCTGACCCGCGGGCAGGGCTGCTTCCTGGTGCTGACGACTCCCATACTCGTTGTCATGGGGCGCATGTGGGGACAACGGTTATGCTCGTAACTTGTGCTCTACGGGGCGCGCGTGGGGGCAAGCCTCTGGTGCGCCTTATCGGCGCCCCGTGGAGTGTGCGCGGAGGCAAGCCACTTTTGCGTCTTATTTGTACTCTATGGAGTGCGTGGGACCATCAACCACGTCTTATTTATACTTCGGGGAGTATACATTGGGATAACACCCATGCGTGCGCAGGGACATCCGCGTCTTGTTTATACTCAGTAGAGTGCGCAGGGATAACATCCGCGTCTTATTTATACTCCGTAGAGTGCGTGCGGAGGTGGACCTCGACACTGCGTCTTATTTATACTCCGTAGAGTGCGTACGGAGGCGGACCTCGACGCTACGTATTATTTATACTCCGTTGAGTGCGTGCGGAGGCGGACCTCGACGCTATGTCTTATTTATACTCGGTAGAGTGCGTGCGGAGGCGGACCTTGACGCTACGTCTTATTTATACTCCGTAGAGTGCGTGCGGAGGCGGACCTCGGCGCTACGTCTTATTTATACTCTGTAGAGTGCGTGCGGAGGCGGACCTCAACGCTACGTCTTATTTATACTCCGTAAAGTGCGTGTGAAGGCGTCCCCCCGCACGTCTTTGTTTATACTCATGGAGAGTGCGCGCGCGAACGCGTGTCTTTGTTTATACTCACAGAGAGTGTGCGCGCGAACGCGTGTCTTTGTTTATACTCGCTGAGAGTGCGCGCGTGAACGCGTGTTTTTGTTTATACTCGCGGAGAGTGCGCGCGTGCGCGCGGAGGGAAACCTCCGCGCGTTTTTGCAAATAGCAAGATGAGTTTCGCAAACGGTGAACTTTATTGAATTCCCGTTTGCGCGGGTGAGCGATTACAAAAGACAAAGGTACTAACCACTGATCGCTCAAGGGCGGGAATGGCGGCGGCTGTCGTTGCCGTGGCGGCGAAACGGGGCACTGTGGGACCAATACATGTGGGAGCTTGGCGGGCGCTTCCTGAGGCCACCGAGGGTCCTTGTGCTGGCATGCCCGGCCTAGGCATCCCATTGAGCCTCATGGTGCGGACCTCTGGTGCTTAGCTCTATGCGCTGGGCCATATCCTGGTCGCCGTGGGCGGTGATGATGCCCTGTGGGCCGGGGAGCTTCATACAGAGGAAGTTGTGGTGTGGAACTGCCCCGAAGGAATTGAGGGTTGGCCGCCCCAATATGGCGTTGTAAGGGTACAGGATATCGATGACGTCGAAGGTGACGTCTTCGCTCTTCACATTGTCGTCCCGGCCAAAGGAGACCTACAGGCATATCTGGCCCAGCGCCTTGAGGGGCTGGCCTCCGAAGCCCAGTAGTGGGACTCCCGAGGGGTCCAGGTGACTTCGGGGGTTCCCTATCTGGTCAAAGGCCGCTGCGAACAAAATGTTTGCGGAGCTTCCTCCATTGACTAGGACACGCTTGACGTTGCATCTTGCGATAGCGACCTGGATGACCAGGGGATCTTGGTGGGGGAACTCCACGCTTTCGGCGTCGGCAAGCGTGAAGGTAATTTCGTGTTGCGCCCAGTCCGGCGGTGCCTGTGCCGGGTATGCCGCCATGTAGTGTAGTCTCCGTGCGTAGGCCTTTCGTTGCCGCGCCAAAGCAAACTCCAGCGAGGAGCCCCCGGAGATGACGTTTATGACTCTGCACTGGCCTCCCTCCGAGGCTTGGATTCGCAGGGGCCCTCCTGAGGCTGCAACCCCTGATCCTGGATCCGCATGGGGCCTTCCAAGGTATGCTGGGCGTGGGCTACGACGGGCGGCTGCACCTCGGGGTTCCTATCCTTGGCGACGCTCTGCTGAAGTGCCGCGATGGTGGTGCATGCGCGCGTGTCGTGGCTGCCCCGATCATGTACCTTGCACCACAGGCCATGAGGCTGGTCGTTGTATTCCGCGCGGGTCCTGTCATCGTGACCCCAACCGCGCCCCTGGCCCCGGCGAGCTCTGCCACCGCGGCCGGCGGGGGCGTTGTCTACGGAGCCACCCTCGATGTCGAAGATATAGCGGGCTCTCCGAGACTTTTGTTGGCCGCGCTTGGGCTTTTCGCCCAACGAGTCCTTGTGCTGGGCATCCCTGCGGTCGGAGGCGTCCTTCGCTGGCTCCTGCTTGCGCTTGCCCTTTGAGGAGCCTTCCTTCGGCGGATCTTCGTTCCTCGTCACGCCTTCCGCTTGATTGGTGTCAGAGTCGTCACCTTGGCGCCGTCGCGTGTCTTCTTCCGCTCTAGCGTGTTCCATCTTGTCAAAGAGCTTCGCCACCGTCTTGATTGGCTTTCGCGCGTTGTATTCGGCTAGCGGCCCCGGGCGAAGGCCTTGCACCGCTGCGTTGATGATGGTTGTCTCGTTGACGTCCTTGACCTGGCAATGGACCTTCGCGAAGCACTTGAAGTACTCCCGGAGCTTCTCCGAGGATTTTTGCTTGACCGCGAAGAGTTGATCCGCGTCGACGCGCTCGACATAGTTCCCTTGGAAGTTGTTGTAGAGCCGATCGTGGATCTGTTCCCATGCGTAGATAGAGTTTGGCTCGATAGTGAAAAACCAAGAGAGCGCCACTCCCTGCAACGCGAGGGGGTCCCTTCGTCTTCGTGGTATCGTCTTCGCCGGCGGCTTCGATGGCGGTATCGTCATGATTGTTCAGCTCCAATAGTACACCGTGATATAACAAGCAATAACATTTTGCTTGACCTGGAGTTCAGAGCCTGCATCTTAGACTTTGGCATAGCTAAAAACTGAGCTTTGATGCATCAAACTGCACGAGGCTTGCAGGGACAACAGGATATCTTGCACAAGGTAATCAAAATTTGATCGCGTCAAACTTGTTATTTCTTTGATATCATGTTGGCAAAGTATCTGACACATAATTTCAGGTAAAGCTGACATATATTAATGCACCATACTGTTTCTACTTTGTACTACATATAACCTCACCTAAGTAGAGCATTTTATCCTATCTAAAATTATGCTCTAGTTGACGTTTCATTCTTATGATGTTATATTGTACTCCCTCCGTTCCAAAATGAAAGACGTTTTAGAAAATGTGCAATGAAATCTTTTTTTAACTTTAACTACTTATATATAAAAAGCTATGTAGATTTATCAAATGAAAATAGCATCATTAGATTAGTTATGAAAAAATATTCCCACAATATAATAATTTTTTATGAACATATTTATATAAAAAGTACTAGTCAAATTGCATGTTAGAAGCCGTGTTGATGTCCACATCGTCATACATTCTTAAACAAAGGGAGTGCAATATAACTGCTGTTATACTGAATTGTATAGTGTCAACAAATGTGCTACTTATTATGCATGGAAGAAGTTAGCATAGTATCAATGCAGATATTCAATCCATCTAAAGAAAATGCAGATATTCAATAGCACATCTTAACATATATGCCTCGGTCTGACTTAATCCTTGGCACTCCAGAGCTTGCATATCCAACGAGGGCGACCGAGAAATGCGACGTTTATAGCTTCGGTGTGGCAGTTCTTGAGCTGTTCGTGGGATCCCATCCAGGGGATTTTTGTTTTGTCGATCTCGTGCGCCTACCAAGAAGAGCACGCCGACGAAGGATTTGTTGGGCACTCGGGTTCCGCCTCCGGAAGGTGAAACTGCAAAAGAAATATTTGGATTGATCACGGTTGCTCTCCGGTTCCTAGATCCCAATCCATCGACCCGTCCGACGATGCACTCTGCAATCCAGAAAATTTTGCACGGTCGCTGCAACGGTTGGTCTTGACTCTTGATTACCTGCAGGCTGACACAGGGGCGTAGCCAGCGTGAGCATGGGCCTCGGGCCCAGCCCTTTGAGGATGAAGATTGCAAGCTCATATAGTTTAAGCTACAGTTAAATAGGTAAAGAATTTTTCATCTGGGCCTAAGTCATTGCCCCGGTGGTCTGAGATCCAGCTCCGCCTCTGGACCGACATCATCGACATTGCTGGCTAGGGCTGTAAAAAAAGCTCGAAGCTCGCGAGCTACTCGAGTTCGGCTCGTTCCAGACTCGGTTCGAGCTCGGTTCGAGCTTTAAACGAGCCGAACTCGAGCTTGATCTTGAGCTCGTGAACTTCACCGAGCCGAGCTCGAATAGTTCGCGAGCCCCGATTCGAGCTCAAATAGTAATACATATTAATTCTTACCGAGCTTACTCGAGCCGAACTCGAGCTCGAGCTTTTCTTATTGTTAAAAATTAGTGTATATTTGAATTATTTTGACTGTTATCGAGCTTACTAGAGCCGAGCTCGAGCTTAAAATTTTTTTATTATTGAAAAATAATGCATAATAAATTATTTTAATTGTTACCGAGCTTCCACGAGCCGAGCTCGAGCCTACTCGAGCTTAGGCCGAGCCGAGCTCGAGCCCAGGTCTAGACTCGGACCTCAACTCGAGCTCGGCTCGAGCTCGGCTCGAGCTTCTACCGAGCTCGAGCCTGAAAGGCCAAGCTCGCTCGAGCTCGGCTCGTTTACAGCCCTATTGCTGGCCGTGGACATTTATATACGTAGCACAGAAAATTGCCTTCTTTTGAACCTGCTGGATGAATGTTTTTCCCTTTTGCCGTTGCGTGACGATTTATTGGCATCCTATTGTAACGTCATGTGAATACTGAACAGTACTACTGTACTCAAATTTGATCAGAATATATAGATGTTATCGGCTGTTTCTTTTCAGCTTAAAATTGGCTTATGCTCGTACTGTTTACAGTAATTAGCTTTTAAACGGTGCAATTTTTTAAGGTGGGGTTAATAAGAAAATTGTAGTAAAAAGTGTAATGAGTTTAGCTGTACTGACCAAAATTACATGTGACTATTTTCTTATACGTATTACCTCTCGCAATCAGCCAGAATTTAAATATTTAAGTCATAAGTCATCAGCCCAAAAGAATCCACATGATATTAAGGCATGATCAAGTGCTGATGTTACAAAGTGTTACTTGATCTAAACATGACCGTTTCTTTCCAACTATGAACACCAAGAATATTTTTTTGTTTTATTGAGATGCGTAATTTTTTTTTGCTTTTAGATTTTTTGAGGGGATTTTTTCAATAAATTTTTGAGCGAATTTTGTTTTTTCTACTCTTTTAACGCTGACCAAATATTTCCGTTTCAAATCTGCGGGGCCGAAGCTGAGAGGCCAGAACCGAGGCACGAATGGCGGCCACCCTTCTCCCGACCTTATCGCCGCCGGTTTCCCGCGCCGCCGCCTTCCTGCTCCTCCTCCGAGCCCCACCAAAACCCTTCCCCGCTCCCCCTCCCCTCCACCGCCGCCTCCTCGCCTCCACCTCCTGCTCACCAAGCCCTCCCCCTAACCCCCGCACCCTCGCCACCATGCCCTCGTCCTCCGCCGCCCTAGCCCGCCGCGACCTCCTCATGCTCGGCATCGAGACGAGCTGCGACGACACCGCGGCCGCCGTGGTACGCGCGGTTCATACCTCCCTCCCCCCGTGTCCAATCGCTTCTGGTTGTGGTTTTTAGGTTCTGTGCTTAATGCCTGGCTCTCTGTTCCTTGGTTGGTTGCAGGTTAGAGGCGACCGGGAGATCCTTAGCCAAGTGGTCTCTTCCCAAGTAAGCAATTTGCGGTTCAGTTCCCTTTTCAGCGCAATATATTTCAAGATTGGTCATGTTTGATTCCATCAGCGAATTTTAGTATACATGAGGATCATTTACGCGTTGCTGATTGTTCTATTTTCCTGTGGATTCCCTTGGCCAACAATGGGAAGGCAGATTTGCTTGCGAGGTACGGGGGTGTCGCTCCTAAGATGGCCGAGGAAGCTCACGCTCTTGCAATCGATCAGGTTTGTCTTTCCTTTTAGAAGAAGGGTAGCGGTTGTGCGGATTTTGTGGTATTTTACATTTATGCTAACTGTCTTCTATGTCTTTATCTTGCAGGTTGTTCAGAAAGCACTCAACGATGCAAATGTGTCAGAGAGTGATCTTTCTGCTGTGGCTGTGACCATTGGACCAGGACTTAGTCTATGCCTTAGAGGTTCCTCTTTTTGCTCTTTTAATCTTGATTGAGATGATCATGATTAACTGCTATTTACTGTTACATGCTACTGAAATGTCTTTTTGTTAGATATCATATCCAGTTTGTAAGTTTGCACATGAGATACTTTTACCAATTGTAGATTTCGGTGTGTGGTCCAAATGAGTTAAATTCAGTCAGGCTTAAGAATCATGTTGTTCACTTAGAGAACAATTTTGGATAATTTGCTGCTGACTTGCTTGAAGTGTCCATGTATGGTCAAATACTCAAATGCGATCATATGACTTGTGATGTGCCAGATTTCTGGGATGGATAAATGGTAATGTGTAGTATGATTCGGGAAGGCAATTGCTTTTTGCTGCTTCCATGTTCCATATCTATTACACTGTACAAGTGATGACTAAAGCTTCATCTTTCATCCATGATCTCCCTTTTCTCTCTTTGTAGTGCTTAAGCAAAAATTTTTGGTGTCGTGCAATTTTATCACTAACTTGTTTGCCCTTTAGCTTTTCTAGAAATCCTTTACATGTGGTTATTTGCAATGTCAATCTGTACAATTAGTCAATAACCATTAGAAGTTTATTGTTCAAGTGACATATTGCATATACTATTTACCAACCCAATCAGAGTTAGTCCTATTGTTTTCAACGTTACTGAGTGTATAACTGTTTCTTCTCTTGTATGTGGGACACTATGAGCTTGGAGGGAAACTAAAATTTGCTTCTTTTTAATGTTAGTGTAATGACTAATGACCTGTCTAAATTGCAGTTGGGGTTCACAAAGCTCGAAAAATAGCAAAAACATTTGGCTTGCCTATTGTTGGAGTTCATCATATGGAGGCACATGCATTAGTTTCCAGGTATTTAACTCAATGTTCCATTTTTTTCACAATTCAATGTTGGTTTTTAAATCTTTGGACTGTTGACATCTCTGTCAATGATGAACAAGTTATTTGATCAGTCCATTATCAAACAGAGTGTTTAGAATTTTTTTCTGGGACTCAAGATTGGAAGTTTTTTAATGCCCATTTGTTAGGAAGTTGATGTTTTTGTTATTTTTTTGGGGATCTGGTTTTGCATCACTACTTCCACATTTGTTTAGACTTTATGCAACCCTACTTTCTATTGTCCTCTTGTATTAGCTACGGATTTATCCAGATATTGAACTAGGCTTGTAAAGTAGCATAAGCTGTGAAAAGTGAAGTATTTTTTAATGATAATTTCATATTACTTTGAAACATTGAACCAAATTCCCCTTTGTAAAAACCACAATTTGCTGTTTTGAGTAGGAGCAAATTTACATCTATAAACTATTTCTTAATGTCACATCTATTACCAAATTGATGTCTATTAGTGAACTGAAGGTATGAATTTCGTGCTTTAATTACTCAAGAGTACGGTAAACATGTTTATGCTTATGTCCTCATTTTATGGATCTGTTCTTTTATGTGCAGCTTATTAGTCTAATAAATAGTGGTTGCTGAGAGAAGGCAAAAGCCGCTGAAAAGCAAAAAAGAACAGAGCCTATAAACATAATAAAAAATTAAAAAGAGTAACATAGGTGCCTCATCGTAGTTCTAATGATATTACATGCATTGCTTTATGGTCTTATGGATTATTGTACTTTGATCCTTGTCAGGCTAGCCAACACGGACCTTGAATTCCCCTTTTTGGCTCTTCTAATTTCAGGTATGTGCTAACCACACTTATACAGTACCATGTCACAGCATTATACACCATAATCTTGCTTAATTTTTTAGCTTTTCTGACAAGCTAAGCAAACTGCTTGGCAGCATGCCTTTTTTCAAGTGCAGATGCTAGTTGGTACAATCTGTTTAAGTATGCAATGTCTGAAATACCATTAATCTAAATGATGGGTGGGTTCTTTTCGGTTGCGGCTTATAGCTTATGGCTGCGGCTGATGGTTTTTGGCGCTAGCGCAAGCACTTGTGCGAACAAAACGAACGTCGATATGACGATCAGCCGCTTCAAAAAGACTATCCCGATAAGACATTTCTAAAAGATGACGGAGAAACCATCTCATTTGTTTGGTCAGCGAAAGCCATAAGCCATGAGCTTGAAAGAACTCACTCGATCACTTGTTTGTTTGTCGATAAGGCCCAGTAGCACCGGTTTTAAAATTTATTTTGTAATTTCACTTAGGCCCTATTTGGAATGCAAGAATTTCACAGGAAACAGTTTAATTCCCGTAGGAATTGGGGAAAAAATCCCGCATTCCAAACGGGGCCTTGAATTTCTGTTATATGTCTGTAAGCTGATCATACGGACTGATGAATCAAGTGGTTCATAATTTTTTACATTACAGTACATTATGAACACTTACATAGCCCGTGTGATTGATGATATGCTAATTTATTAGAACATGAATTAATAATTAATAAATAATGTCTGTGCTGTTGAAATAGAAATTGTCTTCTATATTTGAAGTATAACAAACACACTATTTATATATGTAAGGTGTGCTTTTTTCTTGATGTTGTTGATTTATATAGGGTGTATGCACTATCAAATGCAATATTTCTGATACTTTTCCTTCTATAGCCCTACTAATTGTGCTCTAGTTGCATGGGGCAGTAAACAACAAAGCAACCACTAATCAAGGAAGCATTGACTTGTAGGAGTAATAGCAAGTCTGCATGGTGATCTTGTTTCAAGAAAAGTATGCACGATATCAATGCAAAGTATTTCATGCATCGAATACATAATCCCAGTGAGCAATTTGGCATCCACTTAGAGGGAATAATCAAAGAAGTATTGAGGGTAGTTTAGTCAATTCCGTTTTCTCCTTGGTCCCTGTGCAAATTCTAAATATGTATAAATTAGTGGAGGGAGTATCAAAATAGCAGCACAGGATATGTCATGGTTATAGCTTCATACACTGCAAATTATGTAAACAACAAGTATAGTGCATGGCATTACGGATCAATAAAGGACTAGTCGGGTCAGGTTGTGGCGGTGCTCTGTCGTGTTGAGGTGGGTTTTGAGTTTGACGTATCTTCAAAAAATTAAACAACATTTTATTGAATAAATTCAATAGAAATATAATCATGAAATAGAGTTACTCAGAGACTTAACTTATAACAGTAGTAGCAAATGTGTTCAAAATGGTAAATATTAGTTGAATGTGCATAATTATATCTTGTAAAATTTACTAAACATGTCATCTTGATAGTATCACGTGCTTTGCACATGTCCTCAACTCCTCATCCATTATTGATTGACCATCACCATTGCTTCCGGTGTATGTGGGACCTAGGATCAAGTGATTCCGGAACCTCCTGTGTATTTCTATACTAATCCTATAATTAGTGGCTAGCACACATAATTACTCAGAACATAGCATCATAACTCAAAACTTTTATTAAACTTACATAGTACAAGAGTTACAAACTAGGCTGTAAGGACCAAGAACAAATGTAGAGTCTTGCAGTGGAAGATTGATAAAAGATAGTGCCCACGTGGTATGCTATAGCCCATAGGCAACCGACTGGGGATCACGACCTAGTATTTGGCTTCATTGTCTTCACCGAATCCAGCAATGTAGAAGTAGCCAATTGCCAGACTTTTCTCTTCATCTAGTAGAATTTAGCAAACAACGAGTACATATGTACTCAACAAGACTTTTGCAAATGCTAATAACTACATGTGAGGCTATTCAAGGGAAGGCTATATGTCTTGTTTGCTCAAAGCCAATTTTTAGTTTAAATATGAGTAATAGTAATTTCCAAACAATATCAGTAAAAACATAAATTTTAACAAAAGGTAATAAGTAACAATTTTTCATAATCCTCAATAATATAGTAGGTTCAAATTTCTTACACTAGTATGGTAGCACAATCCCATTAGTGCACTATATACAAATACCCTATTGTTTCCAAAACCATTATCTAAAACCAGTTTCCAAAACCTAAGTCTAACCAAGTGTGGCCTTTTCTTGCAATGCCTATGATCGTGGGCACGGCTATTCGAATAGATTGAGATCTTACTCTGCAGAGGATATACAACTTTACCCACAAGATATAACCAACTCTTTTTGTCTTCACGAAAATTACACTCAATATGATAAGAGTGCGACTGAGAGGTTATAACAAGACCTTTATGATACCTAGCCCTAACATCACCTAGCCCGATGATCCCTCAAAGACAAGAATGCCCGTTACCATTATCAAGAGGTATTCATCGTTGTGCCGGGTAGCCTTGCATGTAGTTTGCAAGTGTACCCTCGAACATGGATGCCAAAAATAAACGTACATCTACATTCTACGGGTATAATGCTAGTTCTTGATAAATTATTCAGCCAGGTCCCCCATAAAGGACATGTGGTTGTACGATATGTGCTCGGATCAACGACACTTGATTTCGGTCCTTAAGCGACCCGGGCGAGTTTCTCACTAACCCAAATTCCACACTACTAACCACTCGCCCAAGTCAAAACCATTTTTGTTTTCCATTTTACCAACATAAGTTTTCCACAAGTACCTAAGTCCAAAATGACATAAATGTTTTCCAAGATTTCTCCCATCCCTATTATAGTATTTTTCCAATTTCTGCTATAAGCACGGCTAAGCATTTCCTATCTAATTTAAATTAAGTCCCACGAACTATTTCTAGTAAATGGGTAGATATTCCTGGGGTGACAATGGCAAGGATTTTCAAGTGAACCTGGTTTATTTAAAAACTGAACTGAACCAATGGGGCCCATATGTCAGTGACACATACTTCAATTCTGTTTTTGTAAAGCGAACTAACACGTGGGACCGAGCTGTCAGCGAGATAGAAGAGAAGGGAGGGAGTCTGAGCCGGCTTGACATGAGGGGCCCACATATCATTGACACAGAAGCAGGGGCAGTGCGGGCAGCCGGCATGTGAGGAAAATGTTTCTTGTCGATGCAGGATAGCTCCTAGTTCCTACAAAGGGCCATAAGTACCATTTATTTGATTTCCAGAGAAATCCACATCCAAGTATCATGGAGGAAGTGTTAAATCATGCTCATTCATATCATTGCAGTGTGATTGAGCGCTCTTTTGGTGTTCTGAAGATGAAATGATGTATTTTGTTGAATATGTTGCCACAAGTTACTCATTGGAGAAGCATAGGAAAATTATAATTGCAACAATTATGCTTCATAATTTCATTCAAGACATCGCTTTCCATGATTAACATTTTTATAGATTCAATCGTAGTGAAGATTTTGTTCTAAAAGTTGCAGGAGATATGTCAGCAAGAAGCAATAGCGACAATCAATTAGTAATGGATGATGGGACATGTGTGTGTTGTAGTGATACCATTGTTGCATCTTTGATGAGAGTCTTGAGAGCAAGACAATATGTTTAGATAGTCGTCCCATACTGTTATGCACTGCATACCTTTTGTTTAGATGATATGTCTTGTAGAAAGCTATAAATATGATTTATGATATGCTGTTATTTTGATATTTGTTACTTTGAAAGTAGAAGACAATTGCTATTGGAACTGTCATGAAATTGTTTATTGCGTCATGTCCTAAAAAATCAGCATATCATCAACTGAATCACATGGACTTTGGAAGTGTTTGAATATATTCCATGTACAAATTTATTAAGAGCTTAATAACTACTCCGTATGATTAATTTACATATCTATACTAAGGACCTTGTTCTATTACAACATTAGTAGGTACAACACATCTCCATTTGTTATCTTGTTTCCTAATAGCACTGCATCTTATTACTCTACTCTACACCTAGGCCTTTCTTCGTAAATTTCAACCTGACTGTCCATTTTGACATTATTCCACGATTACAGTAGATCTCCATTTTTTACTAGACGACTCCCATTATTGCATCTTGATATTTCTTTTACGTTCAATTCTTAAAACTATTTCATTCTTTTCCTGCCTATTGGAATGCAAAGCCAACTATTATGTTATGCCTTATTGCACTTATGGAAATGTAATATGTGATAAATATTTTCACTCAAATACAAAATGAAGTTTCCATCCATGAAAAAATGGGAGGAAAGAAAATCAAAATACCTCATGCAAAACTGCATCAGCCTAAGTTCAAGCACCGTATGTGCTCATCTAGCAGATATACTAATGTTGATATTTTCTTTATAAGGTACTAATGTTGATATTCAGACCAGAAGAAACATTCATGTTTGCTGAAATTTCTTTTATGGAGCTGAGCTATCTAACCAATTGATATGTTCAGGAGGACACAATCTTCTTGTTCTTGCTCATAGCCTTGGTCAATATGTTCAACTGGGGACTACAATAGATGATGCAATTGGTGAGGCATATGACAAGTCAGCGAGATGGCTTGGCCTTGATATTCGAAAAGGTGGCGGTCCTGCTCTTGAAGAGCTTGCTCTAGAAGGTGATCCAAATTCTATTAAGTTCAGAGTAAGTTTGCAGATGTAGTTTTTCCACAACTGCTGTATAGGTAAATTATGTTATCCACTTATCATTACTCTTAGGCTGACATGATGTAATTGCCTGCCTTTTCTTTTGTATACCTTCAGGTTCCAATGCGACAACACAAAGATTGCAATTTCTCTTATGCTGGTCTGAAGACTCAAGTTCGATTGGCTATTGAATCTAGAAATCTGTATGGATATGCTATCCCTTTTAGTTGCAATGTTTGTGTCCTCTTCTTTATCACAAGATAAATATGCCTGCTGGGCTGCTGGCCTGTTCAGTAGAACCTTGCTTTTAGTATGCTGTTTGCTCCTCATTTGTTTCTCCTTGGAAGCATTTTTTTCTAGTATTGGCAGACTTCATTTGAAATTCTTATTAATAGTATGCACATTCTTAAAATTTTTCTTGCTCTAATGAATTTATTTGTTTCAAGTAGTAGGACTTATAACATAAAACTTGTGCAGGATCCTATCCAAAGTTTAGTAACTCAGTCGCAAACATGCAAAGTTCTTTTTTTTTGAGAACACCTTCATTAGCATTAGGCAATATACAATAATCTGTGGTGGAAATGTTTTCTCAGGAAGGGCTGCATATTATTGGAATTCATTTCATGTGAACAATGCTGTACCTAGATATGGTAGAATTATTCTAGATCAAATCATAACACTAATGGGAAGAGTAATGCAGCTGATGCTTAGAACATGACTACAATTTTTGTCATGGAAATCATCTTACATTCTTCTAAAGCAGTAGACACCTTAATTAGTTGAATAAATTAAACCTTGATAAACTGAACATTTCCAACCTGACCATAGATCAAAATCAAATAGATTAAGTAAACAACTATAGCAGTTTTCATTATTTGAAGCAGGTGTGGCTATGCCTATGTTCTAAATGGTTGTGATTATTTAACTGTTCTGTCTTTTTTGCATTATGGTAGATGCACAGATGATATTCCCATTTCGTCTGCGACAGAAGAAGACAGACAGTTAAGGGCGAACATTGCTGCCTCTTTTCAGGTTCTACACAATGGATAATTTATTCATTGTTCATGAGGATTTTGATAGGTTTATGATAATTTTAACCTCTGCAGCGAGTTGCTGTTTTACATTTGGAAGAAAGATGCCAGCGAGCAGTTGAATGGGCATTGAAGATAGAACCTTCTATTAAATACTTTGTAATTAAGATGTCTTCATGCTGTTAAAATTTGAATTGCTTGCATTAATTCATTCAGTGTGTTGATTGATTCAATTAGTAAAGGTTGTTTCAGGAGGTGTTGCATCAAACCAGTATGTTAGGACCCGCTTGAATCATATCACTGAGAAGAATGACCTACAGCTCGTATCCCCTCCTCCAAGCCTTTGTACTGACAATGGTAATAAGTTTATTGACGTGAGTAGTAAATTAGTAGTATTCAATCATACTGCTGCCGATAGAAGCATCTAGTATTCAGAATCAGCTTCCATGCAACTCAGCACTGTTCTTTGTTTTTTGATCTAGACCCTAATCTGTACTATTCTTTCCCTTTTGATCTGTCAAATTGAAGCATATAGACTAATTATTTGTTTCTGCCAACTTTACTCTTAATTCTTCCCATAATTTTGATAATAATCAGAAATGCTATGTTGCTGTATTTGCATAGGTGTCATGATTGCTTGGACTGGGATTGAGCACTTCGTTGCAGGTAGATTTGATGATCCACCTGCTGCTGATGAGCCTGATGATATGCAGGTAACCTAACAAAGCAGTATGCATAGTTGAATAAAACCAAGTGCATATTGGACGAACGAGTATAAACATTAAGCACAGAAAACTTATTTAAAAAAATGCACAAAGTAATAGAGTAAATTCCTAAGGTGCTCTCTTTTTTTAGCCGCATCACTTTTAATCTCTTTTAGTTTTTACTTCATATAAATATATGATTGGCTCGTTTTGTCAGTTTGGTTATATGATCAACTCTTTGGGTCTCTTCTTTTCAGTTTCTAAAAGTTACTTTTCAGCTTTACTATAGTAATTAATTTTCAAACGGAGTGTCTTTTTAAAATATGATCTATAAGTTAATTGTATACACACTGTAACGACTTCATTTATATCGGCTAAAACCGCACGCGAGTTTTTGTTACTCCGTACTCTCACGAACAGCCAAAAAGTCATTAGCCGAAGCAAAAAAAGAACAGACCCTTTGTTACCCCCTGTATCAAACAGCATTTGGTATGGCAAGGAGGAAGAGAGTAAATAAATAAACAATAGCATTTGGTATGGCAAGGAAGCAGAGAGTAAATAGATAAACCTATGACAATACAATCAACATCCATGTGGGAGAGTTGGAATAGATTCTATGAACCTTTTGAATTTGGTTTGAATACTATTGACACATTAGCTCATTATTAAATCCCAAATAAATGCGTCTGGTATTATTGTTGAAGTTTGATGGTTTAATTTAGCTCAATTTGGCACTATCCTTTTGACACTCAATATCATGGAATTTGGGCACTGTCAGAACCAGGCTGTCTATTGCCCTTCATTAAAATGGAAGGCACCTTTGAATCAGGCCTATTCCGTGTTATGTAAAATGTCTTGTACTGAGAATTTCTATTGCAGAATTTACATGTTTTATTCTGGTCGGTTTGCTATTATCCTGCCTGATCAGTGTCTTGTCTGGTACAGTATGACTTGCGTCCAAGATGGCCTCTTGGTGAGGAATATTCAGAAGGAAGAAGTGTTGCACGATCATTGAAAACAGCTCGGGTCCATCCATCCCTTACATCAATGATACAGGGTTCTCTCCATAAGTAGTTTTGTGAGATCACTGGTCTTTGCTGCTTGCTGCTGTTGAGTTTCCATCTCCCAATTTTGGGATCATAACCTCGGTAGCTCAACTGTATTTGTAGAATTTGCATTAATCAGCTGCAAGACCTGAGCTGGCTAGTTGTTCGCTTGTTCATTGTACATCTGAGGAGCAATAAACTGATCTTGTTCATATAAAATTACAAGATGTTTAATGCATCATGTGTTCTACTGGGAAGTCTGATGTTTACATCCATATTTTGTATACTTGGTATATTCCTCGCACGGTCGCACCTTTACTTTCAATCATTCTTTTGGGATGCCACAAAGGTTACTTCTGGCATTCTGTAGCGCATTTGCATTGTTTGGATTGCCATTTCCAGACCTTGATACCAGTTAAGCAAATATACTATTCTGAAACAAGCAGCATATACATGGGAGTATGAGACACTTTTCATGTCAATTTCTGTTGCATTGCTATTTTTCAAGTAAGCATCTCTCTTTCTTGAAAACAATTATTGACTTGTCCAGAAGGATACAAATCTCGGAACCGGGAGAAAACCCGCCCGGTGTCCGGTAACGGTAACCTACTGGTAACGGAAAATCGGCCAAAAAAACCGGTCAAACTTTAAAAATTAAAACTTGAATTTTGGATTGTTTTGAAATCAGTAACCGGAAAAAGCGTTCGATAACCGAAAAAACCGGCCGATAACCAGAAAAAATTGTCAAAATTTAAAAATCAAAATTTGAATTCAGTCAACCGTCGGGTTTTTGAACCCTGCTTGTCCAACTGTACTCTGCAACTGTACTCTGCAGGTGGATTTTGGATTTGTGGCATTTGCCAATTGTGCTTCATTGTGGTGTGCCGCGTGCAGTTCATCTGTTAATATTACAATTGCAGGTTGTAGAAGGGCTTGAAACTCCAGTGTTGCGGTTGGATCTGCGGACTCTAGTGAGGTGCGGCTTGTTTCCTGTGAGTTCGCCCTGTTATCTCTATCGGATATCCTAATGAAGTTCATGGGGGCGTATAGGTCCAAGTGAAAGATTTGTAGGAAAGCAGATCGATTTTTGCGACACATCGGAGGAGCAGCAACCATGGGGCCTGTGGGCGGTACAAATTGTCCAACTTTGGTGTTGACGGTATAAAGCGTGGAACCGATTGTACTGTATAATTTTTTTTCAAATCTGGTCATCTTATGCACGGATTTTCATTTTTGTTCTCCACAAAAGCAGAAGTAGCCACGAGTAGGGGTACCGCGGTACCACCTATCGAGCTAGCTGAGCTCAGCAACGAGCTACAACGGTGGTAGCGCTTGGTGTAAGCATGCATTAGTTGCATGTATTAGTTTCCTCCTATCACGATCGCCCATGCGATAGGTGCTTCCGAACCTGTCTGACACGGTAAGCCTCCAACTTCTGCACACGGCTGTCACCTACCGAGCTGAAGATTGCTGCCACAATGCGTCCAACATGTCGCATTGTCGGAGCTTGATAGGTGATGTGCGTCCCTGTCGAGGTCCCACATATAGTAGGTGGGGGACACCAGGGTACATCTGTTGAGCTAGCCGAGCTCGACAGTAAGCTATAGCGATAGTAGTTCTCGGCAGGACGTAAGCACAACATTAACTTAAGCATCATTAGTACTAGTACTTAACATAAGCATACATTAGTGTAAGTATGTATTAGCTGCATATATTAGTTTCCTCCTACTGCAGTCGCCAATGTGGCAGGTGTTCCCGAGCTTGTCCGATGTGGTAAGCCTCCACCTCCCACACACAGCCATTGCCTACCGAGCTAGGGCTCGTTGCCACGTGTCGTGGGGAAGCTCGACAGGTGACACGTGTTATCTGTCTCTGCTTTCATAGTTGCGATGGGACCAAAATTGAAAATTAATACGTCAAAAGGCTAATTTGAAAAAAAGCTACATTGTCACATATGCGAAGGGCTCTAAATTGTTGTGCTTTTGCAATTGAACTTAGTGCTAAGTGCCTTAAAGATTCAAATGCTATATATATTTAAAACGAAACCTCATAATTTGCTTCCTTTTGATTCATCCTTATCCAGTCCTGAACCATTCATTAGGCATAGAATTATTGACCAGAAAAAAAGGGTTAGAAAAGTAGTAGGTTGCTCATTTCTTTATCCCTTCCTACGCGCCTAATTTGCGAAGCTCATTGCACCATTGAAGGCCTATTTTTATTCTTTGGATCAGTGCACCATGGAAGCCCTGTTTCTGCTTGCCTTTGGTAACTGTAGACAAGGATAAGGCGGAAAATAAAGGGGAATGCCGATCTACACTAGAGTGTAGCGGCTCTCACTATCATATCCGTACAGTGCGCATTGAGATTAGTGCAGGTAATTTCATTTTTAGATTTTTCTTGATTAGGGAATGTGAGAGAGGATTTAAGCACTGATTACAAGGGCAAAAGTATATCTGGACCCACCACCTCTCTCCCCTCCATCAACCTCAACATTCTCTCCACCTCTCTCCCCTCCATCAACCTCAACATTCTCTCCGTTTGTGTTTGAATTTTAAAAATATAGACATACACAAGTACCATACACGCGAATACACATACGTGCCATAACAGTACAAATCACACACCACATCATATGCAAATACACAATTTTGTAACAGAGAAAATAATTTTGCAAAACATCTGTACTATATATCTTATACTCGTATTATACACTCCTATACACTGGACAGAGCGGGGTGGGTTAAAGTATTTAGGTCCCAAAAAATAATTTTACTAAGTAATGACAACAATGTTTAAAGGGACTAACTTGTTTATTAAGACGATTGAAAGGTTAGCCTTAGATTTTGATGACATCATGAAAAAAATATGCAAATGTGATCAAAGATTGATATGGATCAAGACATAGCTCAATGTAAAGGTATATTGTAGTCTAATGATCTCTTTATAGTTTTTACTGGTCTCGGAGTTTGGTTGAAAAGATAAGATTTATAGGATAGATGCTATATTTGAGAGACTATGTGGATGTGACCCCATGTTTGTGATTAGTAATTGACACGTGTTCTGAAAGATTGAGTTTGATTTGGGTGTTTTATGCTTGAGTTCCTTCTTCTGATGCTAATGTATGATTATATTGTTTCGAGCGGTGTTATGTGATGTTTTCTTGTCTGTAATGTTTGTAGGACTTTGAAGCTCAGTCGTGGCGAGGCATGGGATGGCCGGACTAGGCACAGGCGGTGTTGAGGTCGAAGCGGTCGAGAGATGCCGAAGACGGCGAGGGTTCGATGTAGTTGCGAGGCTTGGACAGCAAGAAACGAGGAAGCTTCCGGGAAGATGCAGGAGTGGCATTTTGGTAAATGCGCAAGGCTGCAAATGGAAGTGGATCTTGTTGGGGTTATTGGGTAAAGCATTGAGTTTATTGGAATAATTGGGTAAAGAGAGTTGTAAACCCGTTAAGCTGAGTGTATAAATAGATGATAGAACTCAGGTGCTGAGCTATGGTTGGTTTTTCTTTCTCTGTTTTGGTGAGGGTTGTTGGCTTTGCCAGAGTTCTGTTTTCTTTTATGTGAGTTGCTCAGGATGAGAAATCTGGGATAAGATGGTTGTAAGAAACTCTATGTAATCATTCATCTCTCTGATTCAATATGAGAATTCCTGCGTCTGAGATGATATGGCTTCTTGTTTTCTTTTTCAGTGTTTAAGCTTCAGTTTCCGTTTCTTTTCTGCTCTTGGTTCTTGTTTGCTTTTTTGATTTTGAGTTGAAACCTTGTTTAAGAATCAGCAAAATGATTATCTCTGAATTGGGAATAGTTCCTCAAAGCCTCTTGGCTAGCATATTCCTGAGAGCGATCAATCTATCAGCCGATTCCTCTCCAAATTTGATTCGTTGCATTTCCTCTATTTTGAGTTTTCTAGGGTTTAGAGACAGAGCAATCATGCTTGCTTGATGTTTCGCCAAAGAGATTGCTCTAGGCTTGAGTTTTCTGGTTGTGAGATCCTTCCAAGCTGAAATTCGAAGTCTCATGACAAATAGATATGCGAATCTCAAGTAATTTGGATTCGGTTCTCAAGCTCTGAGGTTCAGGTCTTTGATTTTCTTGTTCAAAAGTGATTTGGTTTGTGTTTTCTTGTTGTGAAGGCTTTACTCTGTTGAGATCAAAGCCTCAGGAGCAAAGGTTTCAAGAATCACAAGCCTTTTTGGCTTCCAGTCACTTTTTCTGTTTGGTTTTGCAGTTTTTGGTTCAATCTTCAGTTTTTTACTATTCTGTTTGTATTCTTCTGTCTCTGAGATCAAATCTGTTGTTTAAATTGAAGTTCTTATCATTTTTCCTGAGAAGAGCAGCTTTCATTCAATCTTTGTCTCAGTTTCATTTCTTCCCTAGTATTCACTGTGAGTCTATTTTCAGTGGGTCTGCCAGTTCCTCTCTTTTAATCGTCTTGATCAATCTTGAGTAGGAATTTGAGAATCTTTGTCTCAATCAATTTTTAATTTCAGTTTGCAGTTAAATCTGGAGAAGTTTCCCTTTAAAGGCACTTGATCTTCGTTCTGCCTTCGGCTTTTAGCTTGTGGTCGGTTTTGTGCATTTCCTGTCAGCTGTTCTCCTCGGCCTCTCTGAACCGACCCTGTTTACCCTGTCAGATCACTCGCTTACCGCCGGTTAGACCAGGGAGGCTTTGGCGGTCAGACCGGCAGCAGTTCACCGGTCAGACCGGAAATGGTTGGCCGGTCAGACCGGCTCCACATATCTAGTCAGACCGGCCTCTGAACCTGATTTTCAGTCGTTTACTTTCAAAAATGCTTCTTGACTCGCTCTTCTTTTCTGGTTGTTCTCGCTTCCGTCCAGTGAGCATTTTCACTTCTTGCTTCATAGCTTTCATAGCTTTTGGAGAAGAAGATAGGTTGAATACTTGGGGCGATTTTTAAAGACACCATTCACCCCTTGTTGCCATTTCGGTCCTACAATATTATAGAGTGGTCATGGCTAGTAGCTTGAAGATTATCTTGTGCGACTTTAATCAATTAATTGTTAATGCATGCATTTGAAACTTCTTTGGAAACCTATCTGCATTTTCTTTGAAAAACCGGTATAACCACAAGTATATTGATGGTAGTACCACTGTATCAATACTACCGGCTTTTACATGCCGATAGCTTATTTGTAGAGAGTATGTTTTGGAGTATTTTCTCTCCTCTGAAAACCAGTACTACCGCATGATCGGTACCACCGACCCTTGTGATTGCGGTACTACCATTATTTGAAGTAACGGCTAGTTTTTGTGTATTTAATGAACCTCAAATAGTTGTTGAACAGTAGGTGCGGTAGTACCGGCCACTACATGGTGGTAGTACCGCATTTCTTGATTTTTACTTATTTCGATCGTAACAGTCATCCTGGTGGGTAGAGGCTATAAATACCCCCCACCAGTAGCAAGGGAAGACCGGTAAGTTTTCGACACTATGGGAAAACATCACTTGTATCCATTGTGATTTGTCTCTGTGTCTTTACTTTTCACATTTACATTTCTAACAATTAATTGAATTGAATTGTGTAGCTAGAATTGTATCTAGCATTGACATAGTTTTGTAGTGCCTTAGTGAAACCTAAAAAAATTCTAGGCCTTAATTGTGTAAAACAATTTTAATTAAGTTCATACTTGCCAAAAATTATGTTTTACCCAAAAGAATTTAAAAACCTCCTATTTATCCCCTCTAGTCGGTTATCTTTGATCCTAAAGTGAAGAGGGATGTACATGTCAATGCCTTGGTGTACCAGCGCAAAGCACCTTGCCGACGCTGATGAGGAAGAAGGTGAGCAATTGATCTGGAATGGTAAACTACTGTACAATGAACACAGAAAGAGAGACATGGAGAGAGATGTACACACGTTGACCGATGGCTTGGTCTACTAGTGCAGAGCACCTTGCTGACATCGGCGAGGAAGAAGATGAGCAACTGATCCAGCACGTTACACATCGATGCAGAGCACCTTGGCGGCGTGGGTGTACCGGAGCACATGTGTGGGAGTATGTATATGCACGGTAGAATGTATGAATCTATGGTGTATATACAGAGAGAGATGAAACATGACAATGGGGCAAGTGCACCTCGACACAGAGGATGGCGGCGCATGGGCGATGCATGTAGACGTGGGCGGTGCACACGGACGTCGTCGACGGTGTAGATAATGGGGGGGCCGTGCACCTTGACATGGTGGTGGCAGTAAGGACCATGGTGGGGAAGTAGTACATCTATACACCGCCAAGTTGGACGATGACGGGGTAGAAGAAAATGGCAGTGACGGTGACAAAGAAGTACATGGTAGTGATAGTGGCAGAGGAGGACTACATGGTAGTGAGGGTGGCGGAGAAGAACTACATGGCGGTGGAGCAGTACATGGCAACAACGAGGACCGCAAGCCATGATAGTGGAGGAGTAGATCTGTACTCCTTGCCTGGTGGAAGGACGGTGACTCATGGCGATGGTGTACTCCTCGACGACGATGATGTCGGCGGGGTGGATGATGAGGAGGAAGACAGAGTGACGCGGAGGGGTTAGGATGGTTGTATCTGAATGCGGCATGGATGGGCTGGATATGACGATACTGGCATCGGAGCACTTGGCCGACTTGAGCTGGTGTACCAACAAGCCTAGATCTAGCATCGACATGTTCAGATCTAGTGTTGCTGGCCCATCTCCAACTGCCGCTCCTCCGCTTCGCCCTCCTCCGACTAGTGCTGCTCCACCTCGCCCATCTCCAGCCATTGCTCCTCCACCTAGCCCTTCTCCTGCTGCCGCTCTCCGCCTCGCCCATCTCCGGTCACTGCTCTCTGCCTCGCTGATTTTCGACTGCCACTCTCCGCCCATCTCTGAGAGAGAGAGAGAGAGAGAGAGAGAGAGAGAGAGAGAGAGAGAGAGAGTGGGGAATGCAGTCGGTGGGTGGAGCAGGTTGGCCATGGGGTAGAGCACGTTGATAGGTCGACAGCGCGGTGGGCATCTCGTCGGAGGAGAGAAAAGTGAGATGGGAATGGGAGAGACAGGAGAGGAGAGAAATGAGAGAGGATAACGCTGTGGTGGCGGGTTCAGTGCACTGTACATCTGATATGTTGCTTTTCTCTCTCCCATTTTGAAAATTGAAAGGAATTTTTGCACGGATCTTGAAACATTCAATAAATCGTTACGATTGTGGGTACAAGTAAACCCACATTCATAATCTTCATATTGTGAAAATAAAATATCAAAGTGATAGTTCATTTTCTGTACATCACGAAAATGAGAAAACACATGCTGGTTCAACTCATGCCGTATTGCTTCTCTTTTGCATCCTATGATGATGCTCAGGAACAATTGGACCCTTTGGTGTGCCAATTGGATTCTCCACCTATGGACAGCAGCTGCAAAAGATGAGTCCCCAAGGAACAGTGGAAAAGTGCCTTCTTTCCCAACTAGTACTATGGAGGTGACTTGTTGACCTCTCACTGGTGCAAGCAAAGGATCATCTTTGATAAACAGTTACAAGGAAAAATCAATCACAAGACTTTATATTTGGATACCATCTTTCTTGGGGGCTTATGATAGAAGGATGGCAAAAAATATATATTATTAAATTATGTTGAAAATTGCAGCTCCTTTCAAAAGAAAAGTACAAAAGACTTTGGATATGCTGATAGCGTGCCTTTTACAATATATTTTTGTACAGGAGTTGCATTTTTAGTAATTATGCACAAGACAGGGCTCATTATTCTTCCAAAAGTAACAAAGCATTTCATACTACTATCCCAATAATTTAAGCTAGCTGCATTCATGGATTGATATTTTTTTCCTGCTCAGTTGATTCTCCAAGGCCAATTCGGATGTCGATACCTTTTTGCTACTTTTGTAGCTCGGCGTCACAGAGAGCTCATGATAACGTGCCTTTTTAGTAATTACAGGTTCCCTGCAGAAAGGATTGAGAGGAGGAGAGCAAACAAGGATACAAACAGTGTTCTGAATAGATTTTGTTCTTATCACCGTAAAAGGCAACCCAAATACGTCAGTGGACATGTGTACACGCACTGTACGAAACTTGGAGGTGGATTAGTTCACTCTGGGGTTATAATGCATATGAGGTTAGGTATATTAGATTTGTTTGGCTAACATCCTTGTTGTGCTGTTTGGTTGCTGCCAACTATATGTAGGCAATGTTTAGGTTTTGTTATCGTGCCTCTTTTTTTCGGCTACTAAAAACTGTTTTTGATTTTTTTATAATAACTAACTTTCAAACAAAGTGTCTTTTTAATATGAGATCTACAAGTTAACTGTAGTATATACTGTAGTGATTTCATTTATGTTGGCCAAAACTGCACACGAATTTCTGTTACTCCGTACTCCCTCTCATAAATAACTTAAAAGTTATAAATCACAGAAATAAATCATAAGCTAAAGTAAAAAAAAGAAGAGACCCGTCTACTTTTCAGAGCTGGTTGTCTCGTTTAGCTGAGGACCTGTTCTTTTCGGCTTTTGAAACCGGCTTCTGGTTTTTGATACAATACCTAATTTTCAAACGGAGTATTTTTTCAAGACATGATCTATAAGTTAATTGTAGTACATGTTAAAAGCCTAACATCTGTACCATCTAAAATCGCAAACGAGTATCTCTCTCCATAATCTCTGTCATAAATAGCCAAAATTCAAAAATTTTATTTAAAAATCATAGGTCACAGCTATATAGAATAGGCCCTGATTCCCGTGGCCGGTACGAACTATGGCCCTGTTTGGATACGCTTATCTGAGAATCGATTTTAATCTGATCAGGATTTTCTGATAAGTCACGATCTGAAGAATCTGTAATCTGAATAATCCTGATCGGGCTTGCGGTACAGGATTTTGGATTCCCAGTGCAAATGCCGATCTTTCCCACCGCGGCGGTTGAAAGAATCGAAAAATAATCAAAGCGTTTGGGTGGGATTCTCGCTTAATTCTACCCAGAATCGGATTTTAAGCGTATCCAAACAGGGCCTATATATGTGCCAATATTGAGAGCGCAAGGATGCGAGTACAATGCCAAGTAGGGGCCGGCCTGGAGCAACTGTGCTGATGCCGTGGACAGAAGATGGGGACAGTCCGAAATTGGTGGGTCGATCATTGGTTAAGACCTGGTGCGGGCCAGACTGTCTTGATCTCTGCCGAAACGAGTTGCTTACGAGTTGATCGTTGGCCCGATTTAGAACGCGGTAACTTTTCCTAACTTTTATAGTAATTGAATTATTTTTTGTGAAATTTCAGCGTTTCAAACGAGGCATTAGTTTTCATTGGACATGACTACATGAGAATTAACGAAGAACATAAAATTACTATTATGAATGTACATCTTATATTTTAAAACAAATATGAAAAACCTATAGACCTTAAATTTTGAAAGATAGAGACTTTGTAATGCTTATGTTGACACATGTACTACGAAACAGATTAAGAAAAAAAAGAGAAGAGAATGTCTTAAATTTGTAGAAGTAGAAGCACCTAATACCTATGCATACTTTGCAGCAAATTCAAATAGCTTTTGGTTTCGGCGTATGGCTTTTAGTTGCAACTTATGGCTTTTTAGCATAAAGTGGCCAGACCATTCAACCTTTCATGTGACATTGATGATCTCAAATGGTTTTTCAATAATTTCAACTTTGAAAAGCTTCTTTTAGTTGATGCTACGGTCATAGGAACAGTAAACAAGATTCAATAAGCAATTGGAACATTTGGATAGCAGTCTATATCTCTAAAAAAACTCAAAAATCTCAATAGCAGACATTGGCACACCTGGCAAAGTCATTTGCATCATTCTCAATTCATAAAAAGTTCATCTAACTCAACATCAAATGGATCATTTTGAGCAAAAGTATCTGCATCTGCAAATTTAGTACAACACTTTCTCAGTTCGACACCATCCAATGACTTCATGTTTTTTGAGCTAAGTAAAAATCCAAATATACTTTTAAACACTTTAAGTTCTTTAAATATATTTTTCAATGAAGCATTTGCCACATCCACCATAACAAAAAAGTAATTAACTTCAAAAGCCTTCTCAGCAGATAGAATTTCTTCATTGTGACCACTTTCATTGAATTGCTTTTTCCTAATAGCATGACATTTTTATCAAAAATGATGGATCGATATTCATGTGAGATGCAAGGCCTTTAGCAATAGCCAAACTAGATGCATATCCTCCATTTATGTACTTATCAAAATATTACATTATACCTTCAATCTACTGAAAGGTAGAGTCAATGCACATGTATGGAGATTACATCTTCTTACTCACCATATTTACAACAAATAAAATGTCATGCCAAATAACCATACCAAGTAAAATATCAAAACTGCCAAGCACATCAAATAAATTTTGTGCACCACTCTTTGATTTAGGATCATCACAGGTTTTACATAATCTAGACAAAGCTAACCTTAGCTGAGGAGCTTGATATCTAGTAGCTTTAACACTTTTGATTCGACTCCCCCAACGAGTACTAGGCAAATGTTTCATAGCTAAATTTGGAACATGGTTAAGCAAAACCTTCCATCTTTTAGGAGAACTTGAAAATAACACATATATTCGTTGCACAATTCTAACAAAAATGAAATAGCTTTACCACAATAATTTGCCATATCACATAGAGTAAGATTAAGACTATGGCAAGCACATGGCATATACAAAGCTCTTCGATTCATATCAAGCAACCGCTTTTGTTCCCCCTGGTGTTTACCTTTCATATTAGAACCATTGTCATAACCTTGACCCCTTATATCATCAATATTAAGACCAAAAGACTCCATCACATTAAGCAATTCATTAAAAAGCCCCTCATCCACCTTTAGGAATCCCAGAAATAACTCTTCTATTTTTATTTTGTTGTTTGACATATTGACACATCGAACAATTAGAGTCGTTTGTTCTTGATGGCTCACATCTGGAGTACAATCAAGGATTATGGAGAAATATTTGGCCTTTTAACAATCTGTATGATAGAACTTGTAGCACTACTTGCCAACAGAAAAATCAACTCATTTTGAATCTTATCACTAAGATAATGATGATGAATTTCATTATTTTCTATGATACTAAGATGATCTTGCATTACCACGTCAAATTATGCAATCATTTCAACACATCATAAGAAATTGCCATTACTATCTTCGTAAAGTTTCTCACTTGATCCTCGAAAAGCTAAATTATGTTTACCAAGATATTTCACAATGACAACTATTCTAACTAAAACATGTCTTAGGTGTTCTTTCTCTTTAGTGATTTGTTGTTGCAAATCATTGTAAATTATTTGATTTTTGCTAAGTCTAATTCTTAATTCATTACAAGTGTTCATGTTAGTGATATACTCAACACTACTTTGATGTTCTTTGAGCCTCCCACTAAGATGTTTCCAGTCTCTTAATTCATAAGCAGCTAAAAAACTCTTGTTGCTATTAGATCTGAAAAGCTTACAACAAAAGCAATACACTTTGTCAACATGTTTAGAATAAACTAACCATTTTCTGTCATGTACCTATCCATTGCTCATTTTTCTCTAATAATAAGCACATGAAAAATGCATATTGATATTATCTAAAGGGAATACAATATTTTCTTCTCTTATAGGCCCCCTTTTCCATTAAAATGTCCCTTGCTTTATTACCAAGGTTGTCTTAGTTTCTTGGATCATAAATATCTATAGTAAATTTTGGTTCTTCATCAACACTTGTAGTTTCTATTGGTGGAATTAACTAAGTTTTCATTCCCATTCAAATCATTATCATCCTCTTTGATATCGTCATTCTAACCTAAATTTTCATTAGGTTGTTCTTCAACAGTAACTAAGACCAATTCCTGATAATTCCTAGATCCTATATTAATCCTAAAGAATTTGTCAATAGATCCTTTTTGGGATTCTATCAACTCATCTACTTCTTTTCTTTCTCTTTTTTCACTCCCAAAAAATATTTTCTAGATGACATCTTACCACACAAATAGCATAAGAGTTGGGTTACACAAGGAACAAAGGCACCTGGATTTTGACCACTGAATAGGAACCAAAACTGTAGCAAGGAGTATCCATAAAACTTCAACTGTATGATATGTGAAAAAGGTCTTGAAAATATATAGATAAGCACAACACATAGTATTCAGATGCTTAGTGCAATTGCAAAGCTTTAACTTAGATAATCAAATCACTTAAGGGAAATCTTATCATGAACAACTAACTAAAATATGCAATTCCAATCTCCTTATTTTTAATTCTATCTCAGATCTAATGGATATCTTTATATAAAAAAGAAATTGATGTTAAAAGAAAGTCCAAGATTTTGTTCTAGATAGTGTAGATGTTGCATTGGAGACTTAGAGTGCTATTTAACAAATACTCAAGGAATAAAAATTCAGGAAAACATACCATGTATGCAATGACTATATGAGGAGATTTCGAGTAGAGCCAGTGCAAAGTGAAGAAATCGAAGATGAATTGGTTGGGAATCGATGAAATCGAGCTCTTTTTCTCCATTAATGGCGATAACGGCGGCATTTGTTTTTGGGGAAGAGAAGACCGGAAGTGGAGTGGTGGAGAGAATACGTGCAAGCAGCGTGCATGGTCGATTGGATCTGGTGGATGAGTAATGAATCGATGTGTCTCTATGTGACTGTCTTATGTCCATGCTTGGATATTTAGGGGGCTCAGCGCTAGATGCACATCATGGACCAAATGGGCTGTTACTTGACTTCGGCAACTAGCCCAACTAACATTAATCAACTATGTTACATAATCCATGTTCAGTATTCAGTACGTAGGCTATATCATACATGTATACATGCATGGGCTTGGGCTAGGGGCCTCTAGCTTTCGTGGGCCTTGGGAGGTCGCTCTGTTGCCGAGGCCTAGGGCCGGCCTTAGCTACACTGTGTATTACGATCAAGTTGTATACCCTATCTTGAAAAGACACTTCATTTAAAAGCTAGTTACTATAGAAAAATCAAAAAATAATTTTTTAAGAGCTGAAAAGATGAGGCCCTAGAACTAGCTTTGCTTAGCGATAGAGTATAGATGCACTGTTATTTTACGTACGCCACATGTACGTTCTTCCATCTGCTTCTTCTGAAGGGATCATGATACTTCATGAATTGGTCGGTGATGTGGCTTGTGATTAGCACATGTGGCGGTATATGTGTCCTACCATCAGCAGGATGTTGGGTGGATTATTTTCGACCGTGGCTTATGGCTTATTACTATAGTTTATGGTTTTTAGTCATAGCGTGAGCATTTATGCGAATAAACCGAATGTCGATAAGCCATTTCAAAAAGTCTGTTCTAATAAGTCACTATGAAACAGTGATGAAGAAATCGTCTGTTTGTTTGGAAAAGATCATAAGCCATAAAGCAAAGCAACTCTGCTGTTGGTCCCCACTCGGACTAGGTTCCTTCTGGCTAGCGCATGCTCACCTTAGCACGCATTGCTACCATTCCGATCAAGCTAGACAATTTCACCGCTTGCAGGTACAAAGCCAGTCACGTGCGCTCACAGATGCTGCATGCAAGACCAAAAAACCATCACGAAGAACAAATGATTCTCCATGCAATGGCAAACCACTGTGGGGAGTGGTACAGAACCCCCCGACGTGGCGCCAACTGCTGGATGTAGAAGCAAAATTCCAATGGTGCCCTTAGAAGACACGAGAAACAACCAACGGGAGCCATCACGTGGTCAGGTCGGAGGTGGGAACGCGATGGTGTGGAGAGTGTTGAGTCTCAAAATTCCCCTTGGGCACTCATCTGACACATTCATATCTCATCAAAACTCTATAAAAATTCAGTAGAAAAAAATTTAGAGAAAGAGTACATGATACATATTATGCTGTGTTAAACGGATTGCCTCATTAAAAATCTTGTCCGAGAAACTACTGAAAAACTCATAAAGGTAAAAGAGTAAAATCCACCTAATTTTATTTAATCTACAGAATTTATTCTTTTGGTACTTGATATTCACGATCAAGTTTTAATAGTGAGCTCGAGAAGAATCTCCCCCTGAGTACTGCACTTCTTTAAATCTCATCATTCACATTCCACGTATACACATTTCAAAGTTAGATGCTGGAAGTGATTTAGTGAATAAATCTGCAAGATTTTTACATGACTTAGTATGCAGTACCTTAATATCGTTCATCTTCTGCAATTCATGAGCATAGAAGAACTTGGGGTTGATATGCTTTGTGAGATAATTCTTCACGTAATCCGTTTGCACTTTTGCAACACAAACTGCATTATCTTCATAGATAATTGTGGGAGCTTGTATGATGTTCAATCCACATGACTGTTGGATGTGATGAACCATTTGTCAAAGCCAAGCACATTCTCGTGCGGCTTCATACAATGCTATAATTTCTGAGTGGTTCGTTAAAGTCGATACAAGACTTTGCGTAGACGATTTTCATAAAATTGCAGTTCCACTACATAGGAATACATAGCATGTTTGTGACCTAGCTGTATGTGGGTCTGACTAGTACCCAACATTTGCATAGTCAGTCATATTCAGGTCTTGATTCTTTATGTAGAACAGTCTAAGGTCTTTGCTTCCTTAAAGGTATTGAAATATGTTTTTTATTCCCTGTTAATGCCTTTCAGTAGGTTCCGGACTATAACTTGCTAATAGGTTTACGACAAGTACGGTGTCCGGTCTAGTGCAGTTTGCTAAATACATAAGTGCTCCTACTGCACTTAAGTATGAGAATTCTGGTCCCAAGACTTTCTCCCCCTCTTCTCTAGGTCGGTATGGATTCTTGTCTTGCTATAAAGATTGCCCGACCATTAGTACTTTCAAAGGGTATGCCTTTTCAAAGCCAAACCTCTATAACATCTTTTGAGTGTATGTGGATTGATGTACTAATATTCCATCAGGCACCTTCATATAAATGTTCGAATCCAAGTTTCTATAAAGGTATGCAGTTACCACATCCATTAACTTCATTTCTAAGTTCAGGTTTACTGCCATCGGTATTAAATATCTAAAGGTAATACCACCCATGACTGGAGAATAGATTTCTTCATAATCAACTCCTGGATGTTGAGTGAAACCTTGTGCAACAAGCCTTGCTTTATATCTTACAACTTTATTTTCCTCATTTCTCCTTCGAACACATACCCACTTATACCCTACGAGGTGCACATGGGGAGGCATGTGGCTTACAGGTCCAAACACATCTATTTTATTCAGAGATAATAATTCAGTTTTTATTGCTTTTTTTTTCTAATTTTCCCAATCTGATCTTTTCTTGTGTTCAGCGAGTGATGCAGGCTCTGAATCAAGATTGATGATTGTGGCGGTTTTTTGCCAAAATAAATTTCAACATTGGTTGTTGTCATATTCATGGATTATCTCGTGTGCATATAATTTATATCTATTTCATTATGGGTTGATTCTTCTAGTGGTTCTACTTGCTCACCACTCCTTTTAGTTACGGGGGCATGTCCCTTTAGTTTTCAACTCCGATGTGTGCACACACATCTATGCTAATTTCTCCCTCCATGGGAATGTTCAGATCCGGTATGCCTTTTTTTGAAGGTGCCATACTGGTGCTAGGTCTTAACTGGTTCTCTTTCTGGATCTGGGGAATTTCAGTGATTGGCTGTATTAAGTCATTCTTATCCTTTTTCACTAGACGTCTCCGGTTACTTGGGATTCGAGGGACCAAAGTTCTCACCCTTTTATTTTGAGGTCTCTGGACAAGATTAGGTATACCTTCAATTTTCTTTAGTATTTCAACCCTCTCTGGTGTATTGCATGCAGGCACATGCGACTTGGTCACACTATTTAAATCACCAAAGTGGTCAAGTAGTTGGTTTGCTAATGCTTGCAAGTCAATGATCTTCTGGACTTCTCTATTTGCTTCACTAGTATGCGAGTCATGTGCATGGATTCTCGTGGCTTGCCACAGAATTTTCCGATATTTTTCATCAAGGAGTTGATTTCCTTCCTATAATGTTGGGAAACTATCCTCATTAAATGTACTATCAGTGAAACGGGTTGTATGCAGATCTCCTGTCATGGGTCCAAACACCTGATTATGGATATTGTCTCATAACCAATGTATGTCCTAGACTTTTAGAGAGGGTCCATTACTGTACGCTGTGGTATAGGTACATAAACCTTGTACCCAAACCTATGGAGATGAGAAATTTTTGGTGTTGACCCTTGAACTAGTTGCATTGGTGAATGAATGCTGTATACCGATGGTCTAAAGTTGATGAGAGTTACTGCATGTAGGACTGCGTGTTCCCAACATGTAGTTGGTAAATTACAATTTTGCAAAATCAATAGGACAATAAATTTAATTCTCTTAATTAATGCTTCTTCTAGTCCATCCTGAGTGTGGACATGCGGTACGGAATGCTCAAGTTTAATTTCCATTGCCATGCAATAATCATCAAATGTCTTTGAAGTAAATTCTTTGGCGTTATCCATTCTGATGGACTTTATATGATGATCAGAGAAATTATTTTTAATTTGAATTATCTGCGAGATCAGCTTTACGAAAGCATGATTTCTCAAAGATAATAAACATACGTGTGACTATTTCGAAGAAGCATCGATAAGCATCACGAAATATTTAAATGGCCCTGACAGTGGTTGTTGGGACCACTATATCTCCTTGAATGCATTCTAGGAATGCAAGGACTTTATCTTTCACTTTTAGAGCAGAAGGTCTAGTAATTAATTTTCCGGTGGCACATGCGGGGCACACAAAATCTTCTTGATTTAGAAAATTCTTTACATCGATATTATATCCTTGTGAATTGTTAATTATATTTCTCATCATCCTAAAGCCTAGGTGGCCTAGTCTATCATGCTAGAGACAGAAGAGTTCAGAGCTTTTAAATATTATTTTTAGGGCAGTATAGGTTGCGGGTGCCTTAATATTAGTGTAGTATAGCCCAGTCTCAAATGAAGGAAGTCTTTCTAATACCCTATTTCTATTTGCTTCATGCTTTATAATGAGCAAGTATTCCTTATCATACTCTTTTTCAGTTCCAACATGGAAACCATTAGCGCGAATATCCTTGAAACTTAGGAGAGTTCTAGTCGATTTCGGGTACAATAAGGCTTCTTGAATGACCATAGATATGCCCATTGGGAGTATAATTGTGGCTCTCCCTGAGCCTATTATACAAGCATCGCTACCGACGATTGTTGTAAGTCTGCTAGCATTCTTGCTAATTGACTAAAAGAATTTTGTCTCCCTCAAGATGATATTTGTTGTGCTATTGTCAGCTAATCACATTTCCTCCATAGGGCGCCACATGTGTTTTAATATAAAGTAGTTTATTAATATGTAGAAAAAGACATTCAACACATAAATAAAATACTTCAAATATCAAAACATATCATGCTATTATTAACTGAATAAATGAATGAATTATTCAATATCATCAAAATAAATTGTTTGAGTACCATCAATGCAAAGTTAACTCATTCCTTCCACACATGAAATAAATGACAATTAAAGTCTAATTGCATTCTGTGTATTAGACTAAATTTGCTAAGAAGCCAGAGACTTTGGTTGCTATCTTCTCAGGGGTGAGGTGCACTTCCTAGGAAATCATGGCACGGTAGCTGCAATGTCAAGTGGGGGTGCTGCTGCAGAAGTGGAGTCAGCCTCCATCAGCGTAGGCAGCTGCTCAGAGCTCTCCTTCTCAACGAAACAAAGTGGATTTCATGCTGTCCTTTGCCACCCTTCTTCTTCTTGGCCTAGAAGGCATTGATGATGTGTTGTGGCTCTTTACAGATCCGTGACCAGTGCCCCTACTTGCCACACTTGTAGCAGATATGGTCTTACTGACCATAGGGCTTGTTGTCCTGCTTTGATTTGCTGGCCTTATTCTCCTATGGAGCATTTGACTTGCCTTTCTAGGTTGCGGCTTTGCCATTTCTTCCCTTTTTTTTCATTATATGCTTTCGCACCTTATAGCTCCGAGCATTGGCCTCATGGCCAACGGAGCTACCAGGTGGCTATACGACAAAGTTTTTGCAAAGAACTTCATCCTAAGCCTCTGCAAGCTGCATGATATCAATCAATTCAGCATACTGCTTATAGCCATTTTGACGATAGTTACGCGCAGATTGCACTGCACTAGGGTGGAAAGTGGAGAGGGTCTTCTTAATCTTCTACTCATCTGTGATCTGCCTGCCATAGAGTTGAATATTGGTACAAATTATGTGTAGAGCAGAGTTGTACTCTCCATCCATCTTGAAATCAGCAAATTTCAGTCGGATCATTCTTACTTTGCCTAAGGAAGAATGTTGTACTTTAACTTTTCAAACTGCTTCTTGAGTGCAATCCATAATGTTCGCACACTTTTCTCTGCCATATATCATTTTTAAGAGTGGTACAGAGGTGGTGCTAGAGGAAGTGAAGTGCTTGATCATTTTTTTTGCAGGTGTGGGTTTGGCATCTTGCGATGCACCAATCCCAATGGCAGCGTGGAGCTTCTTGGCTCCAAGTATAATCTCGATATCGGAAGCCCAAGTCAAGTAATTTTGGCCATGCTGGACTAGCTCCTCGAACTCCCGGTTCGTGATGTCTATTATCTACATGTGCATAAAAGGAATACATATAAGTTTACTACAGGTAAACATGCATGAAATAAATTGGATAATGGTACAAAATGGTTCTCGTAATGTTCTAGAATTTTCTATGCATTTTTCTATAAATTTTACTATTAATTTCAGCGATTAAAGGCAATTAAACAATTATGATTAATCAAAACAGCAAGTAAGTGCAAAAACATAGAAAATAATAATAACAGTGCCAAGCATATTTCAAATGTTAAAAACAATTCAAAATTTGAATTTCTGAAGCCCCTTTATGCTACAATATGAATTTGCGGTGAATTCTGTAATTTTCAAGGGCTTATCTGCTAATTTTCAATTCTAAAAAAAATTTGTGTACTTTTTTGATTTCCTATGGGCCTTTTTGCTAAATGCCAGCGTCGGCCCTCTTCCTCTTTTTCTTTTGCCCATCATGGCCCATTCGGCGCACGGGGCAGGCTTTCCCCTACCCTATTTACATCCGGTGGTGGTGGCCCGAGCTGCGGCTCGTGCAGGTGCGAGGTGACGGTGACTCGCTATGCGGGCGCAAGCAGTGGCGGAGCTAGAGCAAAATGGAGGGGGGTGCACCACTTCAAAATGAATGGGCTGGACAGGGCGAGTTAGGGTGTTTTTTGAGCTAGGGGTACACCATATTGGGCCAAGGGGGTGCACAAAGGGTGAATATTTACTAGTAATAACTAAATTTTGTTTTGGAACCGGGTTCCTGGGAACCCCCTCCGGCCCATGTGCCTCCGCCCCTGGGCGCAAGGCTACGGCGCGTGGGAGTGGCGGCGCTTGGGTACAGTGGCGCGCGGGCCGACGACGCTCGGGTCGACGGCGACCTTGCCCTGGGAGCCGAGCGATGGCGGACGACAGCGTTTCGTGCGGGAGGCGGTGGCTTCATCCAGGGCCAAGTGATGGTGGCGAACGCCATGTGGGGCGAGCGACGCCGCAGGACCGGGCAGCTTAGCCGTAGCCATGCGGGGATCCGGCTCATGTGCGGAGTAGCAATGTGGGGCGACGGTGCCTGTGGTGACGCACGACGGCCGTGCGGGGCCAGCGGTGCGGCAGCTCGACGCGGCATGGTCGTGTGGGGCCGGAGGCGCGTAGTGCGTGTGGCGCGCGGTGGCGGCACGACCACGTGCTGGGGGCTGGCGGCGAGACCACGTGCAAGTGGTGCAGGCACGTGTAGCCGTTGGGCAAGTGGTGTCCGAATCGGTGGCACGGCTCCAAGCAGGTGGCAGCGCACATCACGGTGGCGGCCCGTACAGGGGCTGGCGGCTGCGCGGCTTTGATCTAGCGGCTATGTCGTATGCGGGCATCATGATGTGGCTTGGCCGCGTGCGGTGGCGAGGCATGAAAGCTTAGCGGCGCATGCCGGCTCCGAGTCATCGCGTGCTGGTGGTATGGCTTCAAATCATCTGATCGGCCTTGTGTCGGTGACTCCAAATTAGCTCGCAAATATTAGAGAGAATTTGCACCGTGAAAACAAGATCAATCTAGCATGCAAAAATGTACGGAATAAACGCAATCTAGATAGCAATTCAATCTACATTTGTCGTGTTTCGATGATTACCTTCCGATCCACCGGAGCAATTCATGCTGATAACGTATTGAAGAACCATCATTAGTGAGTCTAGCCTAAGTGATTCCTCTTATGCGAGAGAGATGAATCAAACATAGATAATACAAGAAAATACAAGAATTGAATACAGAGAGAGATAGGATAACTCCTTTTCTTTATTGCTTTCTTTTCTACAAGTACAAAATTTAACTATTGAGATTCCTTATTTATAGACTAAGTAAATAGATATTCATCATGGATCGGGCCTGCAGATCCAGACCCAGATTTTTCAGTAGAGAGCACGATGGCCACCCGATCCGAAGCAACCACCCTGTTGCCCAGGCCGTGCGAGGGCACAGTTCGGTTGGATTAATTACTGGTGTTTTGATGCCATCTCTGCACGTATGTGCACGCCTGTGTGAGACTGAGCCATACATGTGATCCTAAGGGAACAAAAAGATGCCATATGTTTGATTACTTAGGCATCTTGGTTGCAGATGTTGTTAGCAGGAGATGGACAGTTTAGGTAAAACCAGAGGAAGATAGGAGGAACGTTAAGCCCTCGTTTTGATTGCGAGAGAAATTTCTATTTCCTGCCGCCTTAATTACCATGGGTTAGTAAAAACGAAAGAGAAAAATCACACCCCATAATCAGATACTACTACATTAGAAAAGCACATATTTTCTTGAAAAAAAAGCCCATTTCCCCTATTGTGAACATGCAAAATAAAAATCAACTTGTACTTGGAGTATTGTTAGTAAAAACCAACACGCAACACACGTGAATATCATGTCACGTACCTCTAAAAGAATCATATCGATTTTATTGGTTTTTTTAAGGCATATCAAGAGATAAACATAATACAATCCACTGTAGTATATCAGATTATTTTTTGCGAGAAAGTATATCAGATTAATGACTTCTTGTCCAACCTAGTATAGCACAACAGTGTGTCATCTTGTCTCTGAACATATTTTGATTCATACTGACCATGTGCTGGGTAAATTATTTGTGTGGATTTTCACTATATTTTTTAATATTCAAAATCATGACGTACGGGTTACGAACTGCATTAGCCAATTGCCCTGATCCTCTTGAAATTTCTTATGCTAAGGTTGCGAGAAATAGCCGTTATGTTAATAACGGTACGGTGAACACGTGTTA
This sequence comes from Dendrocalamus sinicus, assembly GCA_036346575.1. NCBI lineage: Eukaryota > Viridiplantae > Streptophyta > Magnoliopsida > Poales > Poaceae > Dendrocalamus > Dendrocalamus sinicus. The sequence continues at coordinate 13,717,187 of CM070642.1, read as the reverse complement.
ATTTAAGACAAAACTATGCACAAACCATTCACAAAATCCAACGTACAGAAAGAAAACCTGCGATAAGACCTCAGAGAAAAAAAAAAAAACTGTCCCTTTCAAAGAAAGAAAGCAAGGAAAGAAAACCCCACAAAATAGATACTCTGCACACGCAAAAGGTGTGAAATCAGCACCACATCATCCTCCCCAGCGAAGAAAGAAAACCCCCCACAAAATGGACGCTCTCTACACGCGAAAGGTGTGAAATCAGTTCACGTATCACCCTCCCCTTGCCCCTGGCCTCAGCCGAGCTTGAGACGAGGTCAGCAAATCGCCCTGACGTGACACACGCATGCCGGTACACTCACCAGCGCACGAGATGTAGGCACCGGCTCGCCACGGCCACTTGCCGATCGCTCTGCCCGTCTCCTACCAGCTGCCGCCGTTCACCCCACCCCAAGTGCGTGGATCCGAATCCTCCGACGTTAAAAGAGCAAAGTCAGGGGTAACAATGGCGTACAGTAAAAACCGGTTGCAAATCACTGTACCGATTGTTGCAAACTTGGGTCCAGGCCTACAGGTCTCAGCTTATAGTGAACACCTTACTATTTAGTCTATAAATAAAGAATCCTAATAATTGTATGTTGTACCTTTTGAAGGAGAAAAGTACTAAAGAAATAAGTAGTTTTCCTATCTCTCTATATTCAATGTACTATTTATTTTTATATTATTTTATGTTTGATCTATTTTTATCTAGGAGGTAATTGCTCGGACTGAAACGGTTCCTCAGCTCTTCGTAAAAAACGGTTGCAAATCACTGTAGTGATTTCAATGGCTACGAGCACCGTAAAAAAATCACTGTAACATCGGTACTATTTTGTACTGAGCATTATGCTGTAGTATTCGACGTGGTTCGTCTGTTTTAAATCGGACGGCTCACGATTACGTAAAAGTCATTCACTATCCGACTTGCCTCTCTCAATGGCAGAGAATCCTCTTCCCACCCGCGCATAAATAGAAGGATTTATTGATCATATACCCTCCATTTAGATGGAAATTCAGGATTTACCCTCTTGATCCACGTGTCAGTGACTTATGATGACCCCACGTGTCATTGAGATGAGGAGGGTAAATCCTGAATTTCCCAACTAAAGGGAGGGTATATGATCCAATCCCTCCCTATCTCCGCCGTTTCGGCTTTCTCTTCGGATTAGGGGTCACCCTGGGCACGAAAAACCGAAAACCGAGTACCGAACCGAATTTACCGAGAACCGAACCGAAAGTACCGAAACCGAAAATTTCGGTTCCAGGTTCTCAGGAACCGAATTTACCGAGAAATTCGGTTCGTGCCTCTGCCATCAAATACCGAACTACAAGGAATAACATTTTGTATTTGAGTAGTGAGTACTAAGTAATATGTAATATTATTGATGGGTCTATTGTGGACAGCTATATTATGTATTTGTGGCTTTTTCTCTGTATGATTTGGCACTTATTCTATATGAAATCACGTTACATTTCACAAAATTAGCTATTGAACTTGATGTTACATGTCGTTGTACCTGTTCTCGTAATTTCGTAAATACCAGAACCGAACCGAAAGAACCGATACCGAATTTCTTCGGTACCGAGTCTTTTCAGGAACCGAACGGTACCGAGATTCTCAGGAACCGAATTTGTATGGGTACCGAGGAACGTCGGTTCGGTAGTACCGAACGCCCAGATTTGGGGGGGGGGGTGTTCCCAGGAAAAGTTCAAATTGCGTCGCCCTTCTCTCGGATCGTGGAAAGGTCAGACCTTTCGTAGATTTTCGGGTGATTCTCGTCGAGACTGATCGGCCGGTGTTCGGATCGGGTAGTTTGGGGGGGAATTTTTTTTTGGTGCGAGGAGAGGTTGCTTCGGGTGTTCTTGGCGTTGCGGGTGCTGAGAGGCGAGAGATTGGGAGGTTTCGTGCCGTGCGCGGTGGGGAGGAACATGTGGTTGAGCGGATTGGAGGCGGAGATGGTGGCTGGGGCGGAGGTGATGCATCAGGTCGTGCCGCTGTTGGAGGCGCCGTTCCACCGGTGCTCCGTTATGGGGGTCGAGGAGGTGGTCGGGGTGTCGCTGCCGGCCGCGATGTCTCCAAAGGCGGATTCGGAGGTCGCCGTCGAGGTGCCCGATCTGGTGAGTTCTTGATTCGACCTAACAAAGGTTTCGGTTTTCTTGTTCGGTCTGATGTTTCGATAGGAGTTCTTGAAACATGGATTCGCTGTTCGGGCAAGTTGGATATGGTAGAGATTGGTGCTTGTCAGTTAGGATCGCTCGTGTATTTTGAGTGGCGCAGTCGAATCATTTTAGATTATTAATTGGTGAATTTAACCGAACTTTTGTGTACAATCGATTCTATTTCGAGTGCTCTTATGGTAAACTGAGGAAATTACTTGCTTAAAAATTCAAAGGTTCATCCTTTTCTGTTGTTGCTTTTTAATCCAGGTGTAATTTCTACTGTTGATGGTGTTTGGGAACATGGAGTTAGAAATGGTTGGTGGAATGATTGGATCGATCTGTCGAGCGTGTATTGATTGATTATCTATACAATATAGGTAGTATGATTTGCTGTGGTTAAATTCATCGCTGGACATATAAGGATTATGCTATCTTGTTTTGAGTACTGCTGTCGTTTACTTTGGAAATGAAATTTTGTATACCTTAAGTACTTGTTTGATCAATTCAGTATTGAATTTGTTCAATTAATTTTGCAATCAATTGAGTTAGTTTGAAATAGTGACATGTGAACGATTTGGATGATGGCCTTGTGATTGTTGGCAACTCAAATATCATAATTTGATCGGAGAAGTGGAAACTTTTCCCCATGATATAGTTAAGGTGCTGGGTGTCGAAACGGCATCATACTTAACAGTTGTCTGCTTAATGTAGGAATTTAAGGCATCTGTGGAACCACTACAGTTTGTCCCCAATATTAGATCTAGTAGCTTTGCTGATATTGGACCTAGGCGTTACATGGAAGATGAACATATCCGAATTGATGATCTTTCTGGTCATCTTGGCTCACTGTTGATGTGCCCAGCGCCTAATGCCTTCTATGGGGTATGTACGAGCTTCTTTCGATGTGTATCATACTTTGAATCTTCTGTAATACCAATTGAATTAATTGTGCTGTTGCTTTTTAGGTTTTTGATGGCCATGGGGGCTCAGATGCAGCAGCCTACATGAAAAGACACGCTATGAGGTTGTTCTTTGAGGATTCCAAATTCCCACAAGCATCACGAGAAGGAACATTTTCTGAATCTGTCGAGAACTCAATCCGCAAAGTGTTCTTGAATGCAGACGTTGAACTTGCCAATGACTCGGCCGTCAGCCGATCTTCGGGAACCACAGCTCTTACAGCTTTTATCTTTGGAAGGTAAGATGAACGTGTAAATGCAAGCCTGTGCAGACTTCAGTTCATGATTCACCATGGTTGTATGCATTCTCATTTTTACTTTCTTCTTATCTTGCAGGCAGTTATTGGTTGCGAATGCCGGGGACTGCCGTGCAGTCCTATCCAGAAAAGGAATAGCTGTGGAGATGTCTCGCGATCACAGGCCAACATATGACGCAGAGCTTCAAAGGGTTACTGAGTCTGGGGGATACATTGAAGACGGATACCTCAACGGAGTACTCTCTGTGACCCGGGCTTTAGGGGATTGGGACTTGAAAATGCCTCAAGGCTCGCCGTCACCTCTCATTGCCTAGCCAGAGTTCCGCCAGACTATCCTCACCGAGGACGATGAGTTCCTCATTATAGGCTGCGATGGGATATGGGACGTCATGACCAGCCAGCATGCGGTGAGCATGGTCTGCAAGGGGCTCCGACGGCATGATGACCCTGAAAGGTGTGCAAGGGAGCTTGCCATGGAGGCGAAGAGGCTCCATACCTTTGACAACCTCACGGTGGTTGTCATTTGCTTTGTCTCTGAGCTCGGCGGGTCTTCCTCACCTCTAGAGCAGGTACCAATCAGGAGGATAAGATGTTGCAAGAACTTGTCTGCCGAGGCCCTTTGCAACCTGAGGAGATGGCTGGAACCTGATCAGTAGATGCTGGACAGGTTTCTTGTTCTGGCTGTGTAAAATATCTTGTATGGCTGTTTTTAAGCAGCCAGCAATTTTGTAGGGCGTTTCTCGTCGTTGCTACTTTTCTTTCTTTCTTTCTTTCGTTCTTTCTTTGCTGTGCACGCTATTTTCCCTGTACATACTCCATTGGATTCATGTACTGTTGTTGCTCAGTTCATTGCATATTGGAGGGTTGAGATAATGTGGTCGTATTGCGCTTATGTACAACCGTGTGTCCATGTGCTCGTTAGAGAGAGCTTAGTTTCACAGGTCGGCAATCCCTGGATGATGTTAGAGATGGCTTTGAGCTCTCGGTATCCTCAGCTCTGTTTCCCCTCTTTCAAGGATATATAGGCTAATGTTATAGCACGTGATTAAGACATGAATCTATGAGTCGTTACTGCCAAATTCATGCTTAAGTCTACCGTAAAAACCCGCGAGCATATGCACTCGTGCCTGTTGGTAATTAGATGGAGATTGCAATTCCAACGTAGCAATCAACCCAGGGAGCAGACGAACAGGTTGCTGCGTTGCATCGCAGTTGCCATCGCCGAAATGAAAAGCAGGCGCGGCCGCGTTGTTTGACCATAATGAGGAGAGATCAACGAGGCTGGACTGAAATGATGGGTGAATCCGCGGCGCAATTGAGTTGGGAGCCCCACGGCCTTGACTGAACGGTTGAAATTTCCCCTTTTTGGCCCCCTAGTAGTATTTTTTGCAAATATGCCCCTGGCACATTTTTTTTTGTGGATTTGACCCCTTCCGAGCTCGGATGGAGCGGTGCACGACACCTGGTGCATGTTGCGGGCCCGGAGAGTGGAAGGGCAGGGCCGAGCATAAGTAGTTGACGAGCATGGAACGCCAGGCCCGAGCGTGGCCGGTGGCGGGGGCCACCGACCTACCATGCCACCAGAGCGCAGGATGTTACTCCTGCGCCCCTCGACCGCATGAAGTCCACTTCACCACCCAAGTGCATGAAGTAGCTCTTGCACCCCCGACCGCATGAAGTGGCGGCTCCCACGCCACCCTGACCGCGTGGGCAGGGTTAGGGTTTTTGAAAAATACCTTATGGTTTTTGTTAGAGTTTTTGCAAAAAAAAATGTTCAGGTTTTTTGTTAGGGTTTTTGCAAAAAAAAATATTAGGGTTTTTCATTAGGATTTTTGCAAATAATCTTAGGGTTTATAGAAGAAATTGTTCAGACTTTTGCAAAAAACCTTAGGGTTTTTGTTAGGTTTTTTATTTTATGAACATCGAGAGAGAAATGTTGATGACTGGATCGTGCAGCAATGGATGAAAAAACTCAAGTGAGATCAATGTTTTTCAGTTACCCAAGGAATAGACAGCCCAAAAACTACTACTTTTGTGTGTTACATGAATCTTTCATACCTTCTGTCAAGTTTTTCTTTTGAGTGGTGTGCCACTCGAGCATTTGGGTCAGATTCAAGATGGAGAAAGCAGGAGACTCCATGTTAGGTTTTTTGTTTTGCTCCCCATGCCAACATCGTTTTTGCAATTATGGATCTGATGCTACTTTTTTTTTTGCAGGTGTGGCCCCCTCCTGGAGCACGGAAGAACTAGCGCATGACGCGTGGCCCATACTGCCCCCCAGAGATTTTGTTGGTTACGATCTTATCGTAGCAACTACCAACTCCAATTTAGATGCGCAACTTAGAGATTGCAAATGCACTTGATAGTAGCAAAGTAATGAAATCTTCCAACCATAGCAAAGTTGTGAGGAACAGAACCTGAGATATATTAGAGTCCTAGAACAGACACATATTACATGTGGTTGTATGGCATGATAGTTCAATTAATTGCTTTTGTTAACCTCGCTAGTACTACAGTACAAAGTGACAGAAACATTTGGACCATATACGAATACATGTCTTTAAGAGAAAGGAAAACATGGCTAGTAGGATGGGGGGCTACTATAGAATGGCCTGATCTACTGTGTGGACCAGGGCCATTTGCTCTTCCTTGCAAGTTCGGCATTGTAGTCCTCGCTGGCCGCCCTGGCCTTGACTGCCCTTTTGCACTTTCTCTCATGCTCCTCCTCACGAGCCTCGTGTTTCCTATGCCTGCACGCCTTCAGATGAGCTTCCGTCTCTTGTCAAATATGCTTGGTATTTTCTTCGTTGCGCTAATGCTCCTCCCTCCTCTCGTGGTCTGTCTCAGGATCCCACTCCTCGCAGGCAAGATGCCACTGTCCCGACTTCGACCACGACCTCTTTCAACTTCAACCACGGCCCTTCGACGTCGATCATTTCCCCCTTCGACCATGGCCCCCTTCAATCACCGATCTATCCCTTCAACCATGACCCCATTTGACCATGGCCCTGCGATGACCACGGCCCTTTGACGTTGACCACTTCCCCCTTTGACCACAGCTTCGACTTCGACCACGGATCTTCAACTTCGACCATGGATATTCGACTTGGACCACGGATCTTCGAATTGGACCACTGCCCCCTTCGACCACTGTCCCCTTCGACCAAGGCCCTTTAACGTCAACCACTTCCCCCTTCGACCACCACTCCCTTCGACCACCACTTTGACTTTGACCATGGATCTTCCATTTTGGCCACGACCCCTCAACCATGGCCCCCTTCAACCATGGCACACTTTGACCACGGCACCGACTTCGATCACTGCTCCCTTCAACCATTGTCCCCTTCGACCATGACCCTTCGACATCGACCACTTCCCCCTCGACCACGCCCCCTTTCGACCACGGCTTCGATTTCGACCGCTGCCCCTTCGACCACTGCCCCTTCGACCATTGTCCCCTTCGACCACGACCCTTTGACATCGACCACTTTCCCCTTCAACCGTGCCCTGTTGCCCGACTACTGGTGCCAGCCTGCTCAGCCCGCCCGACCTGCTCAGCCCCGACTTCGACCATGACACTTCGACATTGACCATAGCCCTCTTCGACCATGGTGTCGACTTTTATCATGGATCTTCAACTTCGACCTTGGACCCCTTCGACCACGGCCCCTTTTGATCACAACCTCGACTTCGACCACAGCCCCGAGAGGCTCATCGAGTGTGTGACCACTGGGCGACGGCGACGGGGGGAGAGCCATGTGGGCGGGCGCAAGAAGAGGAAGCCACCGCTGCCGCCGTGCGGCACTGAGTAACGGCAACAGCAGCGGGTGGGTACAGCATGGGGAGGAGAACCGTGGCAACGTAGCACCGTGGGGGGCGGGGCGAGGAGGGAGCAGGGGCAGCCATTGGATCCAATGGCCTTCGTCTACAAGTGCCCATTTCTCGGATCCATTGATCGCCATCGATCGTTGCCTTCTACATCCACCGGCTGCTGTCGCCGAGCAGACCTCTTGGATCCACTGGCCACCATCATTGAGTGTCCTTCTCTCGGATCCGCCGACCATTGTCACCGAGCGTTGTGCCACCTCACGGTTCCCACCAGTCTGGCCCGGTGGTCGAAGGGAGTAGGGAGAGGGGAGATAGGGTGGTGGCGGTGGAGAGATGCCCAATGGGCAGCGAGGAGGGAGAGAGGAGATGAGGTGATGGTTCTGCAAGGGAGAGAGTGTGGGAGAGAGATCTAGAGAAAATGAGAGAACAGAATAATTGAAGGTGGAAGTGGAGAGGAGGGATACTTAGCGTGAGAGAGAGGGGATATAGATGGTTAAGATTTCTGTGTTTAGATCGGACGGTTGAGAAGAGAGGAGGGAGAACGCACCAACGACCACAAACTCACATTTTTAAGGAGTAGAGAAATTGGTCCAAACAATTTATATTTATATCTTTAATATATTTCAGCCCACTCGCACACCTTCCTCTCCGATTCATCTCAAAAACTGCAGCATAGCTGAAGGTTCAAGGAGATCGGGCTATCGAGCTTAATGAGCTATTATCGAGCTCTGTTCGAAATTAACATAGTTTGACTTCAAATCATTTTATTTGTCTTTTGGGCCAGTTCTTTAACAACTTCTCAAAGCGGCTTTTGACTTTTGTTATAGTACCTAACTTTCAAACATAGTATTTTCTCAAGATAGTATCTACAAGTTAATTGTAGTACACCTTAAAAGCCCAACATCTATATCAACCAAAATCACAAACGAGTATCTCTCTCTTCATAATCTCTGTCGTAAACAACTAAAATTAAAAAATTTCAGCTAAAAGCCATAAGCCACAGTCATATCAAACAAGCCCAAGTGGTTATTTTAAATTTGAGCTAATGAGCCACTATCAAATCGAGCCCCATTAAAATTTTTCACTCGAAATTGACTTATTTCAATTTTGAACTTATTAACCACTATAATCACAACAATTTTGATTCGAGCCCAAATGAACTTTTTTTGATAGCCGATTAAAGGGGTGAATAGACGATTTGATTTTTTTGGGGTCCAAAATCAAGTTTTATGCAAAAATTTAAATACAAGGTAGCAAGCGAGCGGTGACGAGTGCCAAGCGGGGCCTAGCCAGACCGTCTAGGAGCTAGGGTCCCGAGAAGGAGCACGCAGTGGTGATGACTGGGCATCGGGAACAACAAGACAAACAACACATCGACAAAAAAAAGTGCACCCCATTTCCAAGTTTCAAATCCCATATTTCCAATTCAATAAATTTCTCTTAATTATTTTATAATTTTTCTAAATTATTTGAGATGTTATCGTTAGTACAAATAAATTGTTCTTTGAGTTTTGTTATTATAGATTAATCTACACTGAAATAATATTTTATTAACTTTGAACACCTATCTCGAAAATACTAGATCCGCCACTCAACGAAGAATGCGTGCGAACAAACTCAAGTGATGAAGGCCCCGTTTGGCACAGCTCTAGCTCCGAGATCTATGCTGGATCTGTAGTTTGTTGACTAAATTAAAGTGATTTAAATATTTTTATTTAATATATAATATAAATGAAATGAGTTATGTAAATGCACTTAACATGCCTGCAACTTTAGATCCAGAATTTTCTAGAGCTACAGATGACCAGCTCTAGGAAATCTACAGATTTCTTAGAGCTAGAACTCTGTCAAACGGGGCCGAAGTGAACATGCAGGCTTGCAGACTTGCAGATAGAACTAGGATGGTGCTCGGTTGGGCTGAATTTTTGTGGCTTATGGCTGAATTTTCATTGTAGCTGGCTAAAATTACACTGTAGTTGATGGTGGCTTATTTGTCATAATTAAATTTAAAATAAAAATAAAAATAGAAAAAATAGGTTAGCCCAACATATATAATGCAAACGAATACGGAAAAAAGAACCGGTAAAAAAACTCAAATAATTTCGAAGAGTAAAAAAAAGACGAAATTTAGGAATAGTGAAAATAAACCGAAAGTCAGAAATCTAAGCCCAAATGAGCGGGGTCTAGGTGGTGGTGGTGGTGGTTTTGACCGGCTGGTGTGACTGGCCATTTGGTTGGACGGATGATTTTTCGGTCAGGACTTGGTTGCTCCGAGCCGCAACAAATAGTGGTTCTACTACATGACTTCACTGTACGTACGTGTGCAACACGAAACATGTACATTATGCAGCTGGCCGTTTTAGTTTCAGCAGTGACACCGTGAGGGACAGCAGAAGAAGAAGAAACGGACTCTGGACACCAATTCTACTGGGGATCTTGCTCCAGTTGATGCTGATGATTGATGAATTGGTGGCTCCTCGGCGCAAACAAATCAGCACCCCTCGTCAGCTCTAATGGCCAGTGCAGCGATGGGCTGAACACAGGCCCACCCACCTGCGAAGCTGCGTGACGCGGAATTTTTCGTACGGATAATCCATTTTTTATTCGAAATTACAGAAATATACCCGCGGGAAATTTTTTTACAAGAATAGGCTCTAGTCGCCTAATGATTGAGCGACTGGAGCCTTTCGCCCAACCATTGGGCGACTTTAATCTTGTCGCTCTACCCTCGGGCGACTGCATCCAGTCGCCCAACCATTGGGCGACTTAAATGCAGTCGCCCAATGGTTGGGCGACTGCACTCAAGTCCCCCGTGAATATTTTAAATTTTTTTCAATTTTGTAGTTTTAAACTGGTAAAAAATCTGCTGGAGTTTTAATAAAAGTTTATGTTAATTGTATATTATAGGTGTGTAAAAAATTTTGGGAAATTTTTTTTAGGAACGATTGATTGACCGTAGAACGATCGGTAAATACGATGGTAAGTGATATTTTAATGTTATTGAGAATTCGTGTCTCTGGGCTAGGATTGGGTTGAGGAGGATTGACGGGCCCAGCGGTCAGATTATCACAGATGGTTCTACATACAAACCGTCTGTAATACTCTCTATCACAAGTTTTATATACCGATGCAATATAAACAACTAGTCTGAAAAGATAAAGTAGCAAAGTTGTATATGGCTTATATATACTCATTAAAAAGGTTTCGACAAGATCTACAACTTTCCAGTTGAAGCAAAACCAAATTCCGAAAGGAAGACCAAGAAAAAGGGCAAAAACAAAAACCAAAAACTTACGACGCAGATTTAGGTCCAAAGATGGCCGATTTTTGGGGTCTTGGAGGGCGACTGGCTTAAGCCAGTCGTTTTTATTGGATCGGGCTCGTCGTTAGCTTTCCAACGAGTACAAGAACGTCGAAAACGGACACCGTATGCAAAAGTTATGCCCGTTTTACTGAAGGTGTGTCGAAAACAGACTAAAACTGCTATAACTTTTGATCCCGTGGCCGAAATTGCTCAAATGTTTTTCTAGAGGCTGTTGGATGTATGAAGAACAGCTCCACCAATTTTCACTTTTTTTGGCGAAGGTTTGATGCACTTTCCAAATTCTCAGTAAATCAAAATATTACTTATCATCGTATGTACCAATTGTTCTATGGTCATTTGTTCCTAAAAAAAGTTTCCCAAAATTTTTTACACACCTACAACTTCAGCAGATTTTTTACCAGTTTAAAACTATAAAATTGAAAAAATTTAAAACATTCACAGGGTGCTGAATGCAGTCGCCCAACTATTGGGCGACTACATGAAAGTCGCGCAATGGTTGGGCGATCGGATGCGATCGCCGAGGGTAGAGCGATCGGATTAAAGTCGCCCAATGGTTATGAAAGCTCCACGCCCAACCATTAGGCGATCGAGCCTATTCTTGTAAAAAATTTTCCCGCGGGTATATTTCTGTAATTTCGAATAAAAAATGGATTATCCGTACAAAAAATTCGCGTGACGCGTGCGTTTAGGGAGCAGGAGAAGCTGCCGAGTGCCGCCCGTGCTTAGCGCGGCCACAAGCCTCATCCTCACGCGGGCCGAGCGAGGAGGGGCAGTGACTGCCGCGGGATGGGATAGCGGCCCTCCTCTTCCCTGTGCGGAGCAACGCGGTATCTGGTGACGGGAGGATGGCACGGCAGAGCCTGAGCGCGTGGCCGCACGCGCCCCGCACCGGGCACGTTTTGCCGCTGTGCGCCGTATAGCTGTCCAAATGGGTTGGGCCTTAATGGACCGCACCATAGCCTGGCACTGTAGATTTGACCCGCGAACGGCACGACATGGTGGCTAAACGGGCCGGGTCAGTACGGCACGCCGGACCGAGCCGTACCTGGGCCAAGGGTGCGGCACGCGGGCACACTTTTGTTCTACCTCTAACAGAAGTAATACTACATTCTTATCAAAAGTAGCATGTTTATCTTAGCTGTATAATCAAATAGTTCTTTTGTACCAAAGAAAGAGTACCTAATAGTCTGCATTGCAACACCCGCTTTAGTAACTAGTTAGGTGTCTAACTGGTGCAGAATGTACCATTTGTTTCTATCAATCAAGCAATTAGATCATCTAAGGCAGTACATTTAACAAAGCAAAGACCATATGACAAGACCTGACAACTTGTACAACTTCATGTGCAGCATACTTTCTTTATCACCCTCTACTTTAAAAGCGAAATTTTCCTACTAGTAATTAGCATAAACCATGGTTTCTAATATTTTGTTTTACAAGAGAATCATGATACTGATCCATCTCATTTGCAACTAGGTAGTTCCCATCCCAGCTTAGGCAAACTCAGTTTGATAAATTGAACCTTCTGGGAAAGCATATTAGTTAAGAAGGCATGATTGAATATATACTACAGTAATGCACAGATATTAGTGCCTCTGACTTCAAGTGACTTAGCACCCCTGATGCTATCTTCACTCATGTAGTAGTACAGTAAATTATATTGCAACAATTTTATGTTAATTTGCTGTTAGAAGTACCTTGAAATTTAGCCTGGTTCAGCAAAATCAGTGTCTAAATCAGCATGTTTTTAAAAAATAAATCCATTCATGCGCGCACGCACACACACGTATATCCTTTTAGTCAATCAATCACATTTTAGTGACACATGCCTGGCACCTCACAACTCGATATTACATAAAAATTGAAGAAGTGTAATCCCCATCTTAGGAGTGGTGCTATCCACACACACACACACACACACACACAAACATAGACATCTTATATAATCACTGGTGATTGAAGAATGAAGCATATGTATGAATGGAATATAAACACTAGTGTCAGTATAGTAAAATTCAGAATAGGGGTACTACATACAAAACACTCTAAACACTGGTTTTAGTATTAAAAAAATTCAGAAGAGCATATCTCTTCATATGTTAGATGCATATGAACCTTTGGAGCATAGTAGTATGCAAGTATGCAAAAAGAGTTAATTTGTAGCATAATGGTAGTCATATGAGGTATGTTTAGTAGTGACAGTTGAGGTGGTGTGAATAATGGTAGTCTTAATCTGGTCCAATAAAATTTCATTAGAGTATGTTTTAGTACAAAAGAAGTTTAATGCAAATGAGTAATATGTGAATATGGGGGATTCTAAAAACCTAAGAGTAATTGCAAAAACAAGTAATGCAGAACATGATTCAAGTGTGGTGAAAATGCTGACATGGTGGTATGTTTAGAAAAAGGGAATAATGGTATTTTGTAAATTGATTACCTCACTTTTGGGATTTACAAGTCGGTGACCATTCCAATTCCACATGTAGTTGAAGACTAAAAAAAATCCACAACCAGCACTAGGAAGAAAAAAAGAAAAATGTCAACTTGGCTAGATGGCATGTAGTAGTAATTTGAGAAGCAATGTGAGAGACCACGTGGAGGTGACCCCATGTGTATGATGAGTAATTGACACTTGTTCTGGAAAGTTTGAGTTTGGTTTGGTTGGTTCGCGCCAAGTCGGTGCATGGCGCAGTCTAGTACGATTGGACCTGGTCAAATGTGGGCGGACGTGCTTGGGGTGCTTGTTCTTCTTTTCGACCGGTCAATTGCTTATTTTGTGCTTGATACTTTCTCTAGTGCAAATGTATGATTATATTGTTTCGAGCGGTGCCATGTGATGTTTTCTTGTCTGTGATGGATGCAGGACTTTGAAGCTAAGTCGTGGCGAGCCATGGGATTGCCGGACTAGGCACGGGCGGTGCTGAGGTCGAAGCGGTCGAGAGATGCCAAAGACGGCGAGGGTTCAAGGTGGTTGCGAGGCCTGGACAGCAAGAAAGGAGGAAGCTTCCAGGAAGGTGCAGGAGTGACATTTTGGTAAATGTGCAAGGCTGCAAAGTGGAAGCGAATTCGGTTTGTGTTAACGGGTAAAGTGCTGAGGTTTATTGGGTAAAGCAAGATGTGAACCCGGTAAATGGAAGGCTATAAATAGAGAGGGTGTTCTCTAGTGCTGTGTGTGAGTTTTCTTTTGTTCCATTTTCGTGTGTGGAGTTGTTGAGCAGAGTCTGTTTTGCTCTATCTCTTTTTCTCTTTATGTGTTTTTCTCAACCTATGAGAAAGGGTTGAAATGGCTATAGAAAACTCTCATATATAATCATTCATATCTCTGAATCAATACGAGAAATCCTGTGTCTGAGATGATTTGTTTTCCTGTTTTTCCCGTGTGTTTGCTTCAATTCTTTTCTCTTTTTGGCCCTGTGTTCTTCTCAGTCATTCATGGTTCTTGAGTTGATTATTTGTTCTAGAGGCTGCAGATTCTTTTTGCTCTGAACTCAGTATCGCCTCAAGGCCTCTTGGCCAGATTATACCTGAGAGCAAGGTTTTTCAATGGCTATGTTCTTCTCAAATGACCATTCCCTCAACTTCCTCTGTTTTAGAATCTCTAGGGTTTGGAAACAAAGCATTTCTGCTTTCTAGATATCTTCTTGAGTTGAGGTGATTTTCTTGTTAGTTTTGAGAGCTCTCGAGCATATGATTCAGTTAATCAAATTTATGCTCTCAAACTAGATCCTTTGGTTGTGCAATTCTTATCTCCTCATGTTTCAGTTCAACATTCTTCCCTTGATCTCTCTCGGCAAAAAGTTTGAAATAGCTTGGGTTTTCTCTTCCTAAGGTGGTTCAGCTCTTCAGCTAAAATCTTGATTCACTGTCCTGAGAAGCTCAGCTTTAGTTGATGTTCTTTTGTTTTGTTGTTGCTTTCCAGTTTTCACTGTTCCTTCAGGTTTTCTATCGGCAACCATTAATTCCTTTTCTGGTCTCCTGCCTTTGGTTTGTTTCCTTTTCAGTGTTTCTTCTCTCCTCTGATTTCTTTTTCCCTTTTCTATTGAAATTCATCAGAAGAAGCTCTGGTTAGTTCTGCACTGCGTTCTCTGTTTCCAACTGGAAAATAATAACTGTTTGTATCTATTTTCAGTTGTGCTACCAATTGCACTTGACCAAGCCTTTTGATCTTTCTTGAGTTGGATTTTGAGCTCTGTGCCTCAATCAGTTATTGCTCATAGATTGCCATGGTCTCTGGAGAAGATTTCCTTTCAAATCATTTGATCTTTGCTCTATTTTTGACAATCTGTATGTTTTCAGTTTGTCCCTTTCCTGTCAAGTGATCTCTCGTCATTTTCAGAAACCATCTCTGTTCCCGGCCGATCGAACCTCGACGACGGTCGATCGCTAGGTTTGGCGGTCGATCGCCGCCACTGCGTCGATCGACATCTCGATGGCGGTTAGACCGGTATCACACCTCCGGTCAGACCGGCCTTTGGTTGCTGCTCTCTGATCTGTTTTGCTTTCTCTGTCTCGTTTTCGTTTCTGTTCTATGTAGGTTTCCTGTAAGCATGAATCTTCTTGCTTCATAGCTACTATAGCTATCGGAGAAGAAGTGTGTGTGAATACTTGGGGCAGTTCGAAAACTCCATTCGCCCCCCTCTGTTGCCATTTCAGTTCTACAATTGGTATCAGAACCGATTAGCTCTCATCTATAGATCTTAACCGGTCTGTGAGCCATGACAACAGACAAGTATTCTACCAAGCCCCTATTTTCGATGGGATCGACTATCCCTTCTGGAAGAGTAGGATGAAGACCTACATAGAGGCTCAGGGCTATGCAATTTGGAGAAAGGTCAAAACTCGTTTTCTTGTTCCTGCCGATGAGAACATCAATGTGGCAAACATGCCTGATGTTGAGGCGAATACTAAGGCAAGGAACATCATAATTCAAGGTCTGAGCCGAAGCGAATTCGATCACATCTCTCATCTTATGTCGGCCTATGACATCTGGGTGACCCTCGATGCTTACCATGAGGAAACCACTCAGATCAAGATGATACGACAGGACTAGTACAAGCAAAATTACAACAAGTTTGAAATGCTCGCTGGTGAGTCCTTGGATGAGTGTTTTGCGAGATTTCACAAGATATTGAGTAACCTCCGCGCGGTCGGTCTCACAAACCCCGACTCGGACAACGCTCGACAGATGCTTTCGGCCTTGGATTTGCGAGTTTGGGAGATGAAAGTGACCACCATCAAGGACACCACTGACCTTTCAACATTGACTCTTGATGAGTTGTATTCACATCTCAAGACTCACGAGATTGACATTGTCTCTCATTACTAGATTTCGGGTCTTTGGCCACGAAATGCATTACAATGACACAAAATTAGTTGCTATAGGTACCTGTTATTGCAACCTATGTCCAAAATCATGGCAATATGCGCACATATTGCTCTTAAATATGGTGTTGCGATAGTCACCTTAATTCGTTGCAATAAGGTGATCTTTCGCCACTATTTAGAAAACGGTTGCAAGAAGTATAACTTTATCGCCATGATATTCCTGTGTTGCAATAATATTGATTTGCGTTGCATTAGTTATGGGGTATTGCCACGATATAGAATTTCATTGCAAATGGCTGACAATTTTGCCACGGTCTTGTTGGGTAGTTATAGTTTTGGATTGCGTTGCAAAAGGATACTCTATACTGTGCATGAAACAAGTTTTTATGCTACACAATAAATTTGTTGCAAAATATGAAAATTTTCCGTGGCAATAGATCATTGTGGGCCAGGCATATTGTACGTGGCCGCCCAACACCGTACGTCCATACCTAGTGTAACATCCTGAAATTTTGAATTTAAAAATTTAAAGCTCTTGAATTATTTTTGCAATATAATTTATTTGAATTTGGAGTTTATGGCATTTCTCTGAAAAATTTGGTTGAAGGTTCCAAAAGATAAAAAGAAACAAGAAGAAACAAACCTATTTAAATAATAGAAAGATAAAACCTAAAATAAGAATCTGAAAAGATGATCCATAAAGGTAAGGGAGAATATTTGGTTTAACCATGAAATCTCATCTTTAAAAATAATGGAATAAATAGTAAAGGGGTAAACAAAATAAAAATGTTAACAAATATAAACATATGTATATATATGCATACAACTATGCATAATATGAAAGTGGTATCTACAATATTAAAGCTAAAAATAAATAAATAAATAAATACAGAAATTTAGGGGAGCAAGCAGGAGAGAAAATAAAATTAGAATTATATATATATGTATATATATAAATGAAAAGGCATAAAATAAAAAGGGAAAAGAAAGAAATAAAAAGAAGAAAAAAAGGGGCAGAGCCAGGCCAGCCAACACCCCGGCCCAGCCCGCCTAACCCTAATCCCTCTCGCAGCGCCCGTGCGGCCCAACCCCAAGCACACGCGCGCACGCTGCACTCCCATCTCTGCCGAGTGGCCCCGCCTCGCGCTCCCTTTCTCTCTCTGGACAGTGGGCCAACCCCCCGCGCTGTCTTCTTCCCCTTCTCATTTCCCCGCACGCCCGAGCTCCGCTCTTCTCTCGACCGTGTGACTCCGGTCAAAAGCCGCATGACCCGGCTAAAGCCGAGTGACACAGGCGACGTGAGGGAGCCTCCCTGAATCCCGCAGCTACATCTCCGCCGCCCGCTGTCGCCGCTGACACCGTCGCCTGCCAAGCGCCGCCCGACAGCGCCGCTGTCCCGGACATGCGCGCACGACCCCACCGTGGCCAGCCTTACCTCGTCGCCTATAAAACCCGGGCAACCCGACCGCCGCCACTTCCCGCACTCCATCTTGACCAAAATAATTGAGCTCCAACGCCCTTAATCGCCGGTGAGCCCCTTTCTCCTCCATCTCCGGTCACCGGCAATCCCCCCAAAATTCCACCCATCCTCGCTGGGAAAACTCGATTCCTCACACTCACACCACCTTCGGGATCGGGTGAAGCCAACTGTGCCCTCCGCCGAGCTCCTCGCCGCCTGTACCTCACTGCCACCGAGCACCTCCCGAGCTTGCCGCCGCCGCCCGTCGCCGACCTACCTCTGGCACTCCCCGGTCCGCGTCGCCACCACCTCCGGCATCACCGTGACCTCGGCATCGCATTTGGCCCCGCCCCGAACCCCCCCGGCCATCCCTCACCGGTGGCGCCACCGCCTTTTCCCCGACTGAAACCTCCTCTGCCAGACCCCTTCCGAAGATGAGTATAGGGGGGATAATATCCCCTATATGGGTAAGAAACACTCTTGGGTTCTCCTGGCTAGCAGCGCAAATCCTCATCTCCCCCCAACACCCCCAACTCCTCGGCCGCGCGCATTCCCGTAGCGCCAGGTTGAGTTTTCTGCATTTTATTCTAGACTGACTAGTGGGCCCCACCTGTTAGAGGCACACTTGACTTGATTAACGGTAATGCCTGGTGATTAGTGATTAATGACAGATATTAAAGTTAAATAAAAGGATTAACCCAGATAACCTCTCTGACATATGGACCATAACACATACAATAAAATAACCCTGGGCCCACCTGTCATAGATACAACACATGGAAATAAAATGAATTAAAAATGCCCAGTGGGACCCATCTGTCAGGAATTTTTATATTTTCTGGATTATCAGTAGACTGAGAACTTTAAATAAGCATAACTTATTCATTTTAATTCCAAATTAAGTGAAACAAAATTTTAAATTCATCTAAATTCAAGATATATCCAATGGAACCAAAATCATGATTTTTAGAGTTCATTTGAATTTCTGGTGTTATTTGGTTTGATTTGTTGCTTTTCCTTTTATCCAAATTTTCGCGCACGTTGAATAGCATACAAGGCTCAAGAAGAAGAGATCGAGGCAGCAACCTTAGAAGCTCAAGATCAACAAGAACCAGACCACTGTGACCAAGACAGTTAACACTTTGACCATGTTGAACCTATATGTTTTGCAAAGTTAATTCCTTTTAAATTATCAACATGCATGCTGTTAATTTATGTGGTAAAGTTTATCTTTCCTTTAAAATGTTAGTTAAGCACCTACTAATATGCTTGTTAATAATAATCCGTTGAAATATTGGACATATGAACCTTGTCGCCGTAGCAAAATTATTATAAAGTAGCTTTTGCAAGTAAGTATATATATAAATATCGCATTGCTTAGTTGGCTAGTTAATTGGGGGTACATAAATACCCCAAAAATTCATCATTTATAGTGATAAGATAATTTGGGCAGTCATGGTGGGAATGACTGAAGTATGTTGGTTTGGATATTTTATATTCCTGAAAAACCCCACAAATGCTTAAATACCTGGGTGGATGGTTTGGGGGCTTGTATGTGGTGCAGTGGACGCACAAATTGTGAAATGTGGTAGAACCATCCAGGTAACCCTAAGGATTGAATCTTGTCATGACCTCCTGTGTAAAACAGTACAACCACAAGTCTGTAAAGTATACCTTGGCTTAGTAGATGTACCAAACCCCGAAAGTCATCCTCACAGGAGAGGGTGGTTAGGTAGTGCAAGCGGCTGTCTGTGGGATGGCTTGAATGGGACACTCGCAGAGGGTGAAGTTCTGCTGTGGCGGGCTAGCAGGGGGTGGCCAGCTGCTAGACGTTCAGAAGGAGAACATCCCGCACAACGTATGGGACCCACCGCAAGTGGGAGCAACCCATACGGTGAAATGATTAGAGCAAACAGAGTCCTGGCGTCGTCAAGTCAGGAAATTCAACATGGCAAAGAAGCACGGACAAATGGAATGGAAGTGATAGTAATTTTGTTATTAGTTACAAACTTTGTAGTTTAAGTATGGAGATTGATATGTAATTCCTGCATGAGTGGTGGCAATTTTAAATTATTATGTGTTGAATTAATATATGTGTTTTTGATCCAACTGTGTTCCTAATTTGATTATTAATTTGCAACAACAAATTATAATAAACTATCATATGCTCAATATGCTACCGCAAATTTTACCGCTATGATAAACTGTATGCAAAATTGGTATTTCGTTGTGATAGGCTGTTGCAACGCCGCTACTATGTTGCGATTCCACTATATGCCATGAACAATGTTCGTTGCTATAGGATCTATTTGCCACAAAACATATTTCATCGCAATAACTTTATGGCAATGAAACGCCTTCCGTGACAATAAAACATATTGCAACGAACCGCCTCCCGTGGCAATTAAACCTGCTGCAACGAAACGCCTTCCGTAGCAATATATCCTGTTGCAACGAAATGCTCTCCGTGGCAATACGGTCTATTGCTACGAACCATTGGCGTGGCAATAGAACCTATTACCACGCAATATTTTCGTGGCAAATGATATTATTGCCACGACCAAACTTTGTGGCAAAAGCAGCTATTGCCACGGAGTCAGCCGTGGCAATAGCCTATATCGCCACGACATCATTCGTTGCAACAACAAACAATTGCCACAACACATTGCATGGCAATAACCATAGGTACTGCAACGAAACCACAACCCGTTGCACAACCTTTTAAGCACGCAAGTACTTGCCACGCTTGCCAACGGAAGTGAAGTGTTGCAATAGTTACATATTGCATCTATTTTGGCCCTATTGCAACGATTTCGCTCCATTGTCCTAGACCTGAAAACTAGTAGTGTCTCATAAGTCGAAGTCTCAGTCGATGGCACTGGTCACCGATCCCAGTCCTGCTTCTGGTATTTTATCTGATAATGCTACTGGTTTTTCCCTAGCTGCTCTCTGTGAAGTAACCAATGATCAATTAGAGCAGCTACCAGAGGACCAATTAGCTCTCTTAGCCAGAAAGTTCTCCCATGCATACAAGAGGGTGAGGGACAGAAAGAGAGGAGGGCCCGTGATTTGCTTCGAGTGTGGTGGCCCCAACCACATTCGGGCAAATTGCCCCAAGCTGGAGAAGGGCAAGAACGACTACGGCGGTACGAGCAAGAACGACTATATCAGCAAGAACTGCAACAAAAAGCCCCCAGCTCGTGCCCAAGACAAAGAGAAGAAGTACCACAACTTTGGCAAAGCCATGAAGCTCTTTCACCGCGTCCTCACCACCTTCGACGACATGAACTTCAGCGACTTGGAAGGGTGGAGTGACGACGACGGCAAAGATGATCAAGACAAGGACAACAAGGACGGCGACGACTTCATTGGCATGTGTTTCATGGCCCATGAGGGCGACGTCAGCGACAACGAACTCTACAACGACTCTGATGAGGTATGTCCCTCTACGACCAGCTCAACGATGCATTTCTGAAGTTAGGAAAATTTTATGCTAGATCTAGAGCTAGGGTTGTTGATCTTGAGAAGGAAGTAGAGAGATTGTCACGGAAGCTTACTTCACTTATATCTGCTCTCTCCTGTGATGAATGTGATATGCGTACTTCTTTGCTTGGTGACATGGAGAAGCTAAGGACCTCTCATGATAGTGTGACCTCTGAGCTAGACTTGCTTAAGGTGGAGAATGTTAATCTGTTAGCTGAATTAGAGATGACTAGGATTGTTGCTCTTTCATCTACTACTGTTGAGACTACTTCTTGCACCTCATGTGAGGTTAAAGACAATGCTTTCAGAAGTCTTTACACTATGCTTCTTGATCTGCCTAAAAATTGTGAAAGCTGTAATAACCTGAACATTAACTTAAAGAAGGCAGATTATAAAATTGCTGAATTGCATGTTTCCTTGCTAGAGCCCATTGTGTCTTGCACTAATTGTCCTAAATTAACTGCTGAACTTGAATCTGCCTCAAAATAGTTTCAAGAAATGATTGACCACAACAACAAAATGGCTCAATATGCATCTAAGGACCCTGTTAGCTCACCATGCAATAAGTGTGAAAAATTAAAATTGGAACTCGATGCTTTGGATGATAAATGTGTGAAGCTAACTAAGGACTTACTAGAGAAGGCACAATCTTGTTGTGATGCGTGTGCTGTGGTGGGGGAGAAGCCTAAGGATATGGTAGAGACGTTTAGCGACGAGAACCAAATGGCTAGAAGTAGGACTGTCCCCAGTATGTCTTGCAAAGCCCTCAATGTTGAGGCAGCCGTGCATCAGGAGAAATCTGCACGTGCTATTCGTTCTTCTGCTGTTGGTTCCTCTTTCTCTCTTTCTGCTGTCTCTTCTCTCCCTGCTCTTCTTGCACCTCTCTCTTTCAGGAGTGTCAGTATCTTATGAACACTCTTGAGAGATTTGTAGGAGGCAAGAAGAAGCTGAATCTGATTCTAGACAAGTCCAAAATTTGCAAATTCAATCAAGGTCCAGGATACGATTTTCTTGAGGATGTTAGGAAGCATCCACCTGCTGTTCTCAGACCCATAGCAGCAGGTGTGATCGAGGTCAAGCCTAGAACCAAGAAGGTTGAGTTCAAATCTGCAAACTTTGTCCAAGGGATCTCTAATAGTAAAGTGGTAACACCTGCAGCTTCGACCTCCCAGAAGGTGAAGTTTCATTGTACCTTCTGTCAGAAGGATGGACACATGATCGAGAGATGCTTTAAACACGCCAAGATCGTGTGAAGAGATCGTGTTTGCGTTCTCAGGCGTATTCAGGGTCAGCCCTAGACTTTGAGTGCTCCTAAGACTGACATGACGTCTAGGGTTAATCAGTTTGAGGTGTTTAGGCAGAGTCGAGAACTTGGCTTTTCTGGTTTCTTTGATTTTTGTCCTCGATTTGCCTCTGGCCGTGATATCCACCGTCCTGAGGGTATATCTCGTTTTCCCCATCGAGATAGCTACCCTTGGCGAGATCAGCATGTTGCTGGTGCTCCAGCTCGCTCTTCCATAGCAATCAAGCCCAACAACAGCTTCGGGTCTGATCATAGACCCTCTGGCTTTCTGAGCGACAGAGAGCGTAGGGTAGTTAGAGGTCAGTCGTGTGTGACTACTTCTTCTGCTTGTCGTGTGACTCAGTATTGGGTTCCAAAATCTCTTTTAATTTATCCCAGTACTGAGACATCCCTCTCTTGTTGACTCAGGTTCGCCGGGCGGGGAAGGGAGATGTTTGGCTCGTAGACTCCGGTTGTTCTCGACACATGACCGGAGACTCTCGTTGGTTCTCTTTCCTTGTCCGAGCTCCAGGTGATGAGACTATCACCTTCGGAGACGTCTCGTCTGATCGTGTCATCGCTAAAGGTATTGCGCACGTTAATGAATGTTTTATTTTAAAAGACGTTTCCTTAGTGAGTAAGCTGCAGTACAATTTGCTTTCTGTTTCTCAGCTTACCGATGACAATTTCGAGGTAAGTTTCAAGAAAAATGCGTTCAAAATTCTTGATTCTTCGGGGAGTCTGGTTTGCGGGATTTCTAGATATGGGAGGATCTTTCGTGTTGATTTTGTTGAGTCTTCTGGCGATCCTCTCAGGTGTTTAGTTGCTTCAGAGTCCTGTGATCTTATCTTCTGGCATAGGAGACTTGGTCATATTGGATTTGACCATTTGACCCGAGTTAGCGGCCACGATCTCATTCGTGGTCTGCCTAAACTCAAGATAGTCAAAGATCTAGTTTGCGCTCCTTGCCGACATGGCAAGATGGTTGCCACTTCTCATCCTCCAGTCACAGTGACTATGACCGATGCACCAGGACAGCTGCTCCACATGGACACAGTTGGTCCAGTTAGAGTACAGTCGGCAGGAGGGAAGTGGTACATTCTTATTGTGGTCGATGACTTCTCGAGGTATTCTTGGGTGTTTTTCTTAGCCTCAAAGGATGAGACATTTACCCATTTTTGGGGTCTTTTTAGTAGGCTTTCTGTTGAGCTTCCAGGTTCCCTACGAGCGATCTGCAGTGACAATCGCATGAGTTCAAGAATTCCTACTTTGAGAGGTTTTGTGATGAGACAGGTGTAGAGCATCAGTTTTCTTCTCTGCACGTCCCCCAGCAGAATGACATCGTGGAGAGGAAGAGCCGTACCTTGGTCGAGATGGCCAGGACGATGCTTGATGAGTACTCTACACCTAGGAAGTTTTGGGCTGAGGCTATAGCCACCGCGTGCCATGTTTCAAACAGAGTTTTTTCCGAGGGCACACTTGCATCGCACTTCTTATGAGTTGAGATATAGGCGAAAGCCCAGCATCGCGCATTTTCGTGTGTTTGGTTGCAAGTGTTTTATTCTGTAGTCTGGGAACCTAGATAAGTTCGAGTCACGATCTTGTGACAGGATTTTTCTGGGTTACTCGACTTCTTCGCGGGCGTATAGTGTTTGGAACTGCGAGTCTAGCAAATTGGTAGAGATTTGTGAGGTGACATTCGACGAGGCCAGTCCGGGGAGTAGGCCCGATATCTCAGGTTCAATAGAGCAGTCCGAGACCATCTTTGTGGATGATGAGGAGGATGGAGATGAGAGTTGTCTACCCGATCTAGTTCCTCCTTCCATTGAGGTGCCTGCTTCTTCCACCGCACCTCGAGGAGATCAGCCCATTCTTTCCGCATCTTCTGGAGCTAGTGGCTCTATTCCTACCTCATCAGTTCATTAGGTAGTGGCCACTTCTTCTCATCCAGGACCTCCCCGTCATATCCAAAAACATCATTCTTCAGAGCAGATGATAGGAGATCTCTTTGAGCGCGTTACACGCTCAAAATCTGGCATGTCTCACTTCTGTCTCCACTCTGCCTTCGTTGCCTTTTTCGAGCCCAAGGATATTAGTCATGCTCTTTCTGATGAGTCTTGGGTCAATGCCATGCATGAGGAGTTAGAGAACTTTGAGAGAAACAAGGTCTGGTCGCTTGTTGAGCCCCCTAGAGGTCATAATGTCATAGGTACCAAATGGGTATTCAAAAATAAGCAGAGTGAGGATGGGGTAGTCATTCGAAATAAGGCTAGATTGGTAGCTCAGGGTTTCTCCCAGGTTGAGGGTCTAGATTTTGAGGAGACCTTTGCCCTTGTAGCTAGGTTAGAGGCTATTAGGATCTTGCTTGCATTTGCGGCGTCTAAGGGCTTCAAACTTTACCAGATGGATGTCAAGAGTGCCTTCCTCAATGGGTATATTGAGGAAGAAGTCTATGTTAGGCAACCTCCAGGTTTCGAGAACCCCAAATACTCAACCATGTCTACAAGCTTTTCAAAGCCCTGTATGGACTTAAGCAAGCCCATAGATCTTGGTATGAGAGGCTTAAGTCCTATATGTTAAGTCATATGTTTGAGATGGGTAAGGTAGACAAAATCTTGTTCATTCGTAGGCATGGCAATGACCTTTTACTCGTTCAGATTTATGTGGATGGCATCATCTTTGGCGGCTCTTCTCATGCTCTCGTTTCCCAGTTCTTTGATGTCATGAGCACAGAGTTTGAGATGAGCATGATGGGCGAGTTGAGCTTCTTCCTTGGATTCTAGATCAAGCAGACTCGGGAGTGTACATTCTTGCATCAGGGCAAATACACACGAGATCTCCTGAGACATTTTGACATGAGTGATGGTAAGCCAGTGTCCACTCCTATAGCTTCATCAGCTTCACTTGATCCAGAAGAGGATGGCGAGCCAGTTGATCAGAAGGAGTACCGCAGCATGATTGGCTCCCTCTTGTACCTCACGGCCTCGAGACCGGACATACACTTCTCTGTGTGTCTGTGTGCTCGATTTCAGGCTTCTCCTCACGTATCTCACCGCCAGACGGTGAAGCGCATCTTTCGGTACCTTCAGGCTACCATAGACTATGGTATCTGATACTTTTCATCTTCATATCTTTCTCTCAGAGCCTACTCCAACACAAACTTTGCTGGCTGTAGGATAGATAGGAAGAGCACTTCTGGCACTTACCAATTCATTGGCATATCTCTTGTCTCCTGGTCTTCTAGAAAGCAGTCCAGTATTGCACAGTCCACCGCAGAGGCCGAGTACGTTGCTGCCGCCAGTTGCTGCAGCTAGATACTTTGGATGGCTTTGACCCTGCGGGACTTTGGGTTAGTTGTAGATAGTGTTTTACTCTTTTGTGATAACACTTCTACCATCAACATTGCCAAGAATCTAGTTCAGCACTCTCGGACCAAGCATATTGATATCAGATATCATTTCCTTAGAGACCATGTGGAGAAGGGTGACATAGTGTTTCAGTTTGTGGAGAGTGACCACCAGTTGGACGATATCTTTACCAAGCTTTTGGATAGCTCTAGGTTTTTAGCCTTGCGGGGAGAGCTTGGGGTGGTCTGTCCTTATGGTTTATTGTGAGGGGGAGCTAGTTACTATTGTGCACCTCATTGCTTATTTGCTCCTGTTCTCATTCTGCTACATTGCATGTGGGTACATTTGGGATAGTCCTTCTAGCATAGATTAGAGTGGTTCTCTCGCCTAGTTGCTTAGAATTCCTCCTCTCATCTTGTGATTCTAGGATGCTGCTTATTAGCTGTCTCTCCTCTCACTAGGTTGAGTTCACTCACTTCTTATAGGTCTAGCGAGGGTTAGGCTACCCTTGGGTAGACATGGAATGTGTTTACTCCCTAGTGTGTTAGAAGATCAGTTGATTGTCCTAGTGTCATATGTGGTAGATGAAAGTAAGTCTGAGCTATAGTATCCTCTATATCTTATCTATGCTTTAATGACTGCCTTTTTTGATTTTCTTGCTAGCTTCTCGTTTTTATTGCTTTGGTTCAGGGGGAGTTCTTTAGAGATTTGCTAGAGCTTATTGTTGACATAACTCAACTTGGACTAAAAGTGCATCTATTGTTGAGGGGGAGCTGGATTTTCTTGCATTTCATGTCTTTCTACATTGTAATATAACTACATGCAGCCTTGATTATTATCCTGTTATGACATAAAACAACTGCTTTACATTTTGCCATAATCTGTGCTAAATTGCTAGATTTATCATGACTTTATATGTGTAGTCTAGTCTTTGCTATGATAGGTTGATTAAAAATGCATAACTTGAATTAAATCGTGTCATGTTAGCTCTTGAGACTAGTCTGTCTTCAGTTATCTTTTTATGATTCATGCCATATCAAATAGGCTGAGTTGACTCTTGAATCTCTATTGAGCTTTAGATTGAGCTATGCTAGTTCCTTTATGAAGTATGAGTTATTATTAAATATGCAAGGCAAGAAAGGAGGAAGCTTCCAGGAAGGTGCAGGAGTGGCATTTTGGTAAATGTGCAAGGCTGCAAAGTGGAAGCGAATTCGGTTTGTGTTAATGGGTAAAGCACTGAGGTTTATTGGGTAAAGCGAGATGTGAACCCGGTAATGGAAGGCTATAAATAGAGAGGGTGTTCTCTAGTGCTGTGTGTGAGTTTTCTTTTGTTCCATTTTCGTGTGTAGAGTTGTTGAGTAGAGCTTGTTTTGCTCTATCTATTTTTCTCTTTATGTGTTCTTCTCAGACTATGAGAAAGGGTTGAAATGGCTGTAGAAAACTCTCATATGTAATCATTCATATCTCTGAATCAATATGAGAAATCCTGTGTCTGAGATGATTTGTTTTCCTGTTTTTCCCGTGTGTTTGCTTCAGTTCTTTTCTCTTTTCGGCCCTGTGTTCTTCTCAATCATTCATGGCTCTTGAGTTGATTCTTTGTTCTAGAGGCTGCAGATTCTTTTTGCTCTGAACTCGATATCGCCTCAAGGCCTCTTGGCCAGATTATACCTAAGAGCAAGGTTTTTCAATGGTTATGTTCTTCTCAAATGACCATTCCCTCAACTTCCTCTGTTTTAGAATCTCTAGGGTTTGGAGACAGAGCATTTCTGTTTTCTTGATATCTTCTTGAGTTGAGGTGATTTTCTTGTTAGTTTTGAGAGCTCTCGAGCATATGATTCAGTTAATCAAATTTCTGCTTTCAAACTAGATCCTTTGGTTGTGCAATTCTTATCTCCTCATGTTTCAGTTCAACCTTCTTCTCTTGATCTCTCTCGGCAAAAAGTTTGAAATAGCTTGGGTTTTCTCTTCCTAAGGTGGTTCAGCTCTTCAGCTAAAATCTTGATTCACTGTCTTGAGAAGCTCAGCTTTAGTTGATCTTCTTTTGTTTTGCTGTTGCTTTCCAGTTTTCACTGTTCCTTCAGGTTTTCTGTCGGCAATCTTTAATTCCTTTTCTGGTCTCCTGCCTTTGGTTTGTTTCCTTTTCAGTGTTTCTTCTCTCCTCTGATTTCTTTTTCCCTTTTCTATTGAAATTCATCAGAAGAAGCTCTGGTTAGTTCTGCTATGTGTTCTCTGTTTCCAACTGGAAAATAATTACGGTTTGTATCTATTTTCAGTTGTGCTGCCAATTGCACTTGACCAAGCCTTTTGATCTTTCTTGAGTTGGATTTTTAGCTCTGTGTCTCAATCAGTTATTGCTCACAGATTGCCATGGTCTATGGAGAAGATTTCCTTTCAAATAATTTGATCTTTGCTCTATTTTCGACAATCTGTATGTTTTCAGTTTGTCCCTTTCCTGTCAAGTGATCGCTCGTCATTTTCAGAAACCATCTCTGTTCCCGGTCAGACTGGAACCTCAACGGCTGTCAGACTGCTAGGGTTTGGCGGTCAGACCGCTCGCTCACCTACGGTCAGATCGACATCTCAGTGGCGGTCAGATCGATATCACACGTCCGGTCAGACCGGCCTCTGGTTGCTGCTCTCTGATCTGTTTTGCTTTCTCTGTCTCGTTTTCGTTTCTGTTCTATGTAGGTTTCCTGTAAGCATGAATCTTCTTGCTTCATAGCTACTATAGCTATCGAAAGCATATAGAGCGTAGTATAGAGATCTTATTCTCCATGTCGAAAGCATATAGAGCGTAGTGGTTGAAAAGGTGAACTGGTATCAATATCTGTATGGAAAATAATATTTTGTAAGTATGTTCTGGAAATTATAGTTACGTTATTATGGATAGGTCGGCGGATCTAACCATGTGACAATATGAGACATGATATACTATTTCTGGCCCTGTGAAGTGGGCAAGTTGATGTGTAGGTTCCGAAAATTCCTCTTCGGCCATAACATACATATGAAATATGAACGTAACTAAACAGATGGACATGGTTAGAATTAGGGTAGTGTGCAATTGGATATGGAATTACCCTGAAGTCCTGGTTTATGAAATGCCTCTAGCCTAAGAAATTCGTGTTACTGAACTTCTCGAGCTCAGTTCGTTACAGCTTACGAATTGCAAAGTTCAGGCGATCTGAATCCATTTGGCCCTTCATTGAAATTGTTTCATGAAGATCCCGTGGTGTCAAAGATATGCTGAAGGGATAAGAGCTTTTCAACCAAATTTCACTAGAAAAAAAATATTTTGTTGGGTGTCAGTGCAATGAAGAACTGAAAGGTACATAAACAATAAGTACTTACCCCAGAGAGGCCGTACCTGATGTTGATGTAATATGTGAATACAGCGAGTCAGCAACACTTGCATTGTGCCTCTCTAATGGGAAATGTTTGCTCAGGAAGGGTGACATAAGTGTCTTGCTAGGTTTTACAGTCTGTTTTGTTTTTTCCTGTAGCAGGTGAGATAGTGGGTTCTCAATAGCATATCTCCATCTTTACAGTCCTCTTTTCCAAGCTCTTCAATTAGGAGTATTTTGCATTGATTCATCATGCGAGTACCAGAACATGGTGATATTGATGGTGTGCGGTTGTTCGACGAACCTGTTGGGTTTAGTGGGTTACGTTAAAGGTGAAAGAGAGTAAAATGCAACCTAGAGGTATGTACATATTGCCGGTGTGAGCAAGTAATTTGGTAGGAGTTGATAGTGGCATATTGTTAATTTCATTTGTGGATGTTGGTAAGGAGGAAGCATCAAACATTGCCAGTGGAGTGTGGCTATTGACTTTATTCATATTACTGCCTTCTTGAGTAATTCCAAGATGAAAACTAAGTGCTTCAATGTCCATTGCAGATTTTTTTGCTGATCATTTGGCCCCTTATTGGATTGAAGGGAGCTGTTATAATTATTTTCTTGTAAAAGAGTACATGGCAATGTTGACATAAATACTTTGTCAGTACAATATAAACACTTGGAAATTTCATTTTGTGAGAAGTATGTGTACGGAGTTACCTGCACTTTGCAAGGTGTTAGAATCATCATCATAGTTTTGTTTGGGCATATCAAGAACATTGCGAAGTGTCGCATTAACTGCTATTTTCAATACATAAAGAGTTGTTTCATCAATTATTTTCCTAAACCTCTACAAAGCTTCTCCCATAGTTTTGTTGTCGCATATATTGACGAAATATGAGATATCGTCCAAAATAATGCTAAATTCACCATATGCATCCGCCACTGCCTCATTGGTCAATCCTTGAGCCTACAAAGAAAAATGTGTGTAGTTATAATACGTTTTTCTACTTCTGAACAATTATAATACAACATACTACTTATGAACAGTTTTACAAATATCTTGTTTGGTATGAATTGAAAAAACATAAACACATTCTTATGCAGAAATTTTTATGCAGATGTAGAACCACATTCGTGTGCATATGTAGTACCACATTGTTATACCACATACTACTTATGAACGGTTGTAATACAAAATTCTTATGCAGTTTTTTTATGCATGTGTAATACAATGTTATTATGCAGATTTAATATCATATTCTTATAGCACATACCTCAGTGCAAATAATTGCAGAATTTTTTTTTCAATTTGAAACAGCTTTGCATGAATTGAGAAATGTATGATATGCTGGGATGTTTACTGAATAAAGTTCCACAACTTGATTGTTGATCCTTTTGTGACTCGTCCGGCATGCATGAGCAGATCATCTTTGGTGCATCCAGCAGTTAAAGATGTGAATAATGGAATGGTTTAAACATTTTGTTAATGATTGAGGTAGTAAATTACTAAATTTCTTATAATTTGCCATACCTTGAACTTGCCATATTGAGGGAAAGGGTATCCTATGCATTTTTTGCATAGGACATCTGCGTGGATCACCCTACCAATGTTTTAATCATGAAAGGCAGATATGCGTGGGTACTTGTCATTAGAGAGCTCATGTGCACCAAAATCAAGATTATCCAGATAAAGTAACTACAACGATTGGAAAAAGTAAGTATGTTCATAATAAATGAAGTTTATGTAATGGAAAAGGGAGTGTAGCATACCTGGAGGAACAATATGCAACCATTTATGGATCCTTGAGAAGATTTTGGAAACCTCTTGGGCATCAGTTCAACACTTTTCTTCAGGTCATCAACAACAAATTGTGACCAATTGTAGTTCATAATGTTGTCAACATCAGCAACTGCTCCGATGAGAAAATTGATGATTTGCCATCTTCAAGAATGGGCTTCGCACTTTTGCCACTCTCAACATTGGCTTCGCAAAAATGCCATTTAGTACATTAATCCCTTGATTAGTATACCATTTCATCCCTTTAATTCATTTTCTTTTTCTTTTTCTAATTTCAGGGACTGGAAAAGACCCTTCTACCCCTGGCTAATCGAAGAAATCGTATTTGGTTTGTTCCCCTTAGATAATACCAATTGTTTCTCATTTTGACTATGTGAATAACGCCATCTTCTTGCAGTTTTTGAACATATGGGTTCTGAGAGAGTACTTGGAGTTTGAAATGAAGATACCGAACCCAGTTTGCGAGCCTGATGTTGAGAGGCTAATAGATGACTTCATCTTTATTTGTTTCTTGATGGGAAACGATTTCATCCGACACATTCCTTCACTTGCGACACATGAGGTTCGCAAACTGACGATGAATCAAGAAACGATCCTTCGATTGGCAAACCAGTGGGAGCCGGACGGACCTGGTTCTTGACGGGCCCGACGGCGTTGTGGTCCCTCCAGTCGAAGTCGTCGGGGGGGCTGTCGGTGGGATGATACTGACCGCGCGATCTCTAGTGCCGCGATGATGTAGAAATCGAAGCTGTGCCGGCGTTGCTACGGGACGTACGACCCGTCCGCCAAAACGCCGCTCTCCTGCAGATTCCCACCCTTCCTTCTTCGTCTGCCTCAGGAACGCACGCCGCGACTTGACTGCGGGAGGGCAAGCCGGCCGCGCAGGGGGAAGGGCGGCCGCGTGTGCGCAGGGGAAGGGCGGCGGACGGAAGGGCGCACGACGCTTCAGCTCTCGATCAAAATCCCTCCATACATCTATGTGAGAAATTAGTCAGGGGTAGAAGGGTCTTTTCCAGTCCCTGAAATTAGACAAAGAAAAAGAAAATGAATTAAAGGGATGAAATGGCATACTAATCAAGAGATTAATGTACTACATGGCATTTTTACGAAACCAACGTTGAGAGTGGCAAAAGTGCGAAGCCCATTCTTGAAGATGGCAAATCATCAATTTTCTCCTGCTCCTATATACCTTGTGGAAATATTATTAGCTAATGACTGTGGAGCCAACAACTTTGCTACTACATATAGAACAAATGCAGCCTTAATAGACCTCTCCTCAGCAGATGTCATTGGGCGTGAATATTGTTTCTTCATAATACCCTCTAGAAAAGGTATTGTCACTTTTGAAAAAAGGGAAATTACAAACAATTCACACATAATACTTTTATTCAAATCAACCTCCTCCAGTGAGCATGGTAATATGGCTTTCCCGGAGCACGGTAGCCCAAAAACTATGTTAACATGGTTGGAAGAGAAGGGTATCTCCTTGTTAGTGTCAATAACAATGGCACATGTTTTTGGGTCCACTTTGCTAAGTAGCCATGCTCCAAATTGTCTGTTAATTTTAGTCAACCTCAAATCAAGAATTCCATTAAATCCTATTTGCCAAATTAGCTCTTTCTTCTTGTCATCAAAATCATTGATTATGTTAACTACGGACTTTGGTTGGCATTTGCAGTTAATTTTGAAATTACTGTCCTTGTCTCTAGCTAGTGTTTTCAGAGCCATGTTTTGTCGATATTTGCTAACCACATGTGCAGCGCTCAAAGACAAATTTCTCCTTTTTGATGATGACAGAAGAATTGGAGATTTTGCATCAATATTACTTGGTGCCTTTTATCCCTACATACAAGTTTTAGTATTACTAGTAGTGTACCTGTGCTAACGCTACGGTAAAATACAAAATAAGATAAAATTTGTAAAAAATAAAACAAGCAATCAGATTCATTAAGATTCACGTCTCATATATTGTATAACCAAATATTTTTGTCACCAAATAAATGTCACATAAATACGTGACCGGTCGGAACCACCCAACACGCAATGCTCAAAAGCCTACGACCGATTCCCAGGTCTTGCGACCACTTCGCGAGACCATACAACCGGTTAACAGAAGCTACGACCGTTTATCGCGTGATTTAAACACCTTCCCGACCACATACAACACTTTTCGTCGTGGTCGAAGCCACTTCCGACCATGTGCACCGAACAAAGTGAATCAAGATAACTCTAGCAAAACCTTTCAAACAACCAACACAAGAAGATACTATAATTCCCGGGATTGCAGGAAAGAGAAATCAAGTACATAGATTAAGACATGTTCGCCACAAATTCATAATGTTCACAGCCATATACGGCAGCAACGACATAAAAGTAGACCCAAAAAAAGCAGTTCTTCACTCTCATGAATGGATGTCATACAAATACAGTCAAATAGGGAACATGTCCAATTACCAGAGAGTTTCAGGATGCAATCTTTTGCATCTAAGCTAAACATAAGCATATGCTACCCCAACGTGCCAAGCAGGTGCTTCCCAATCTCCCATGGTCTTTATTCCTGAAACACATAAAAAATTCAGTGCAGTGAAAATCAAGTGTGTCTTCAGAGAAAATTTCCAAATTGCCAATGCTTACCCTTTGTCCCTATATACATCCTTCAACTGCTAGGCTTTGAATTCCTCAATAGAAATCGCCAGAGATGGGCATGTCATCGAAGCTCCACAGGTCCATGTTGCTGACAACATCCTGAGATCCATCAAGGTTC
Organism: Dendrocalamus sinicus; assembly: GCA_036346575.1. Lineage (NCBI taxonomy): Eukaryota > Viridiplantae > Streptophyta > Magnoliopsida > Poales > Poaceae > Dendrocalamus > Dendrocalamus sinicus. The sequence continues at coordinate 13,683,838 of CM070642.1, read as the reverse complement.
AGAAGGCTATCGATCCACTCACCCTCACCACCATCCAAAATAAACCTCATGTAAGGTTCTAAATCGGTCAGCCCATCAGTGAGATCAACAGTATTGTTCTCCGTAACATGAGGCACCACTGAGGCGTGGGTATTACTCTTGACAAACGCAGATTCATCACCTTCAGCTATGGTAGAGATGAGAGCAATAGATGTTATATCTGGAGTCTTGGTATCATTCTCCCTGCCCAAGTCTGAGCAGCCAAAGGAGTTGCTTCCCTGGTCAGAGTACAAATTCATGATGGGATCCTCAATAGGGGCAGCAGCAGCAGAGTTCATCGCTGGAACAAATGACATGTTATCAGGCTGAGCAGATGGCTTGTTTGAGGTGAAGTCAGCAGATGGGTACAAGAATGCATTTGTGTTGGCAAGGTTGTTGACTGCTGGTTTGACGGTAGGCTTATGTTCCACGCTTGACTTGGGTGCTTTAGCGACAGTGAGACCAGTACGGCGCTTCTGAGAAACTGTTGTTGACACTGGAAAGTTAACCTTTGCCTTCTTGCCACGTATCCTGCGTGCTTCAGCATCATAAGCTCTTGCAGCTTCTTCAGCACTGTTAAAAGTACCAAGCCAGACACGAACACCCTTGCGAGGATCTCTAATTTCAGCAGCCCACTTACCCCAAGGGTGCTGGCGGATACCCCTGTATTGGTTCTTTCTCTTCCTTTTGGCTGACCTTGCTGCAGGGCCATCAAAATCAGCAGCAGTCATGGTGCTGAAGCCATCTGCAATGGAAGGGCAATGTAAATGCTAAGAAAGGCCAACACATACAAACTTCCCTTACTAAAATTGTTTCTTTTAATCATAAACATGAATTTATATGTAAAAGATCACAACCAAAATGAACATTCAACTAATATAGCCCCTTCAAATTTTGGAGAAAGCGAAGGTCAAATCACAACTTAATAGAAAAATCCAGGATTCTTAAGAACAACCCTGGTGCTATGGACCTCATCATCATTCTGCAACCATATCTAGAAGTTTCATTATAGCCGATACAGCATCCAAGATATTCCTTTCTCACATCAAAATAATAGACATAGTATCTAAATCCAGGCTAATTCAACATCAACACGAGTACACAACAATCTTAGCTGTAAACACTGGAACGAGAAATCTGAGTTGCTAAAACTTCATCAAGGACCTGCTATTTGACTCTCACGGCTTACCAAACAGTACCAATTTGGACAATTTACTCAGAGGCACCAACCCCGTAAGACTCGACTGCATCTATCGATAGGAGCCTCCTGAAACATCAGGTGCATGTAATCCATTGTTGTGAGATCAATACTTCGAAATGTTCTGTCATCTAAGTTTCATAAAACATAGATTTCGAATAACAGCAATGTTCTCATGAAGAAACAAATCAAATAATTGTCTGGTATAATCCAAGCAAAACAAGAACAACAAAAACTCTTGCACAAAGCATGACATATCGATTGAAAGAAACAACCCTACAGCAGTCACCCGGAAGACCAAACAATCTAGGAGCTACTATATGCTTAAGATTTATGTATGACTCAACAGTCAACACCATAATAATCCTTTAGACTTTAAGATATGGACCAAGTCTAGAAAAGTCCTCACGCAAATCTACAACCATCAACCATCTAATAAGGGGGTACATTCCATCTACAAGTAACAATTCAAAAGGCGGAGACCTCCAAGCAAAACGGAGAAAACTTGCCCCTTCTCTGCGGATTCAACTCGTTAGACTAACTCTGTGGATTCAACTCCTTGGACTAAAAAGTAATCATATGAATCACCATCCAAGCACATAAAAGGTAGAAATTTCCAGATCGAACAACCTAACAACCGAAATCGCTTCTCTAAATTCTAAAATCTCTGGGAATAGAGCCCCCCAAACATCCTACAAAGCTCATCATCTCAGAATCATAACGAAACATAGAAGTAAAGCCATAACCTTTATCCCAAATCAGACCACACCAACCCATCCAATCCGCCCCAAAATCCCAGACAGACAGGAATAGCACCCCCTCCCCTCCCTAAAATTTTCTCTTCCTCAGCAATCCAACCACCGAGCAGCCTCAAACCCAAATTCGCCTCCCAAACCCCCAAAATTTCCCAATCAACCACCACAAATTCCGATCTCCAACAGCAAATCGAGCACGACAAGTACAAACAAGCGTAAAAATTAAGTCACTCCCAGCGACGCCCATACCTCTGGAGAAGGCACGCAGCACACATCCGTGGTTGGCCAGCGTGAGGATCATCACATTCCACGATGCGAGGTCCCGCGCGGGCATTCTGTCGAACACCTGCCGCGCGAGCTCCACCGCCCCGCACTTGCCGTACAGGTCCACGAGCGTGTTGTTATTCAGCACGTCGCGGGACACTGCCGCGCCGTCGCCGTCGCACCGAGCTCCTGGAGCAGCATCGCGTGCGCGTAGACGCCGAGCGAGCGTGCCGCGCGCCTGCGCACGCGCCAAGGACACTCTGCACGGTGTATGCGTCCGGGGCAAGGCCGGTGTCGTGCTGCATCTCACGGAAGAGGTCAAGGGCGTTGTGGTGGTCGCCGTTGCCGGCGAGCGCGTCGACGGCGGTGTTCCAGAAGACGAGCCTCAGCCCAATAATTGCCATAGTCCACGCCTCCATCCATCATCTTCCTCCCCAAAAAGGCCGAAAGCTCCGAGCTCTGCCCCTCCAATCCCATGCCAGCCACCGCCTGAGGAAACTCCTCTGGACTGGAGGAGGGGCCGCCGGGGAGGGGAGGTCTGGCCGGCGACGAAGCTCGGGCGGCCCCGAAGGATAGGTCCGCCCCTGTTGGGGTATGTGTGTGGATTAGGGGTAATTGCCTTGCGCTTGAGACCGTGGAGGCGGGAGACGAGGGAGGTGAGGTAGTCGACGGCAGCGGCGCCGTTGTCGCCCGGGGCAGCGGCGGCTGAGGAGGCGGAGGAGAGGACAACAGCGATCTCCTTCTCGGCCGCGCGAGCTCCACCGCCCCGCACTTGCCGTACAGGTCCACGAGCGTGTTGTTATTCAGCACGTCGCGGACACCGCCGCCGCCGCCGTCGCCCGAGCTCCGGAGCGAAGATCGCGTCGCGCGTAACGCCGAGCGAGCGCGTGCCCGCGCCTGCGCGCGCCAAGGACACTCTGCACGGTGTATGCATCCGGGGCAAGGCCGGTGTCGTGCAGCATCTCACGGAAGAGGTCGAGGGCGTTGTGGTGGTCGCCGTTGCCGGCGAGCGCGTCGACGGCGGTGTTCCAGAAGACGAGCCTCAGCCCAATAATTGCCATAGTCCACGCCTCCATCCATCATCTTCCTCCCCAGAAAGGCTGAAAGCTCCGAGCTCTGCCCCTCCAATCCCATGCCAGCCACTGCCCGAGGAAACTCCTCTGGACTGGAGGAGGGGCCGCCGGGGAGGGGAGGTCTGGCCGGCAACGAAGCTCGGGCGGCCCCGAAGGATAGGTCCGCCCCTGTTGGGGTATGTGTGTGGATTAGGGGTAATTGCCTTGCGCTTGAGACCGTGGAGGCGGGAGACGAGGGAGGTGAGGTGGTCGACGGCAACGGCGCCGTGTCGCCGGCGGCGGCGAGAGAGGCGGAGGAGAGGACAACAATGATCTCCTTCTCGGCGAGGCGGTGGTTGGCGCGAGCGGTGGACTTGAGCACCTCGGGGGCACCGCACCACTTGTGCTCCACCTGCACGACTCACTCGCTGCTGCTCTGCCGCCGCCGCCGCCAAGCCTCCCTGGCCTCCTCCCCCCAATCATCTAGCCCGTCACCGGTCATGCAGTCACCGCAGTCATCATGCAGTCATCATCGATCTCATTTGAATCCAATTAAATTCAGGAGCACCAATAACTGTATATCGTAGTACTACTACGTACTAACAAATGTATACAAGAAAAAACTAAAAAGTGTCATCTCAATAAGAATATCGCCGCAATTCCTCTCCACTCCACCAAAGAATCAACACCAAGGATTAACAATGAAGAATCTAACATCAACCGATCAAGAAGGATGATGGACACATCACAGAACCACGGCTATGGAATGGGAAGAATATAAGATGGATAAGACAAACTTTACAAGAGTCGTAAACTAACAACAGACATTGTCATCACAATTTCTCCTCCAATTATAAAATTTCTGCATCTCAAATTACAAATTCTCCTGTACTGAACCTCTCAGCACTGATATGTGAACTTGACATTTGTGTGCACTTCATGTGTTTGAGTTGGCAAGATTATTGTGGATAGGGTGACCTCGTGTCCAAGAAGAAGACATGGCTGGCAATGGTCTATTACCAATTGGAGAGAAAGGGAGGTGATGACAGGGAAGACAAGATCACTCCTTAGGAAAAAGACAAACTCAGGCCTGTTGGATCCAATCCATTAGCGCATGATCCCATGGATATGCTACACATCGCACCTAGCTACCCAGTTCATCAGAAATAAGGGAGAATTATTTTGTTCTAATAATCTCATGTAAATTAATATCATAATATGTTGGAACCTTCTGAGCACATGAGATATATACAATTTAGAATGTGTAGTACTTATGGACTCAATAAAAAGCTGAGCTTATTAGTATTGTGTCTGTGTCACTTTTTTGTGAAGCCAATTGGTTTTGGCCCGTTAATGATATGAGTCTCATTAAGCAGTAGGCACAACAATGCTGATCAAATGACTCAACACCCCTAATTAGTAATTACAAATATTTCTGTGCTCTGATGGGCACCGAAATGGTTCCCTTATTAGATACAGTGAGAAGGATGATAAATGATCCAAAATAAACAGATTACCAATGGCGGACATGTATGCTTTATGTGCAGCTTCTATTGATAATATTTAGTGATAAAATTGGCAGGCTAGCTACAAACCTGAGTGCCACTTCTTTGCGTACAGCATAACGTATTTTCTTATCAAAATTTCTTTCCTTTCGTTTTTCACGGAACCTTATGAGTGAAGCAACCCTTTTTGCAGGAATGTCTTTCCTCCGAAGTATATCATCATAACCCTGCAGAAGAATGCTAACATGATATCATAAAGGAAGAAATTATTGTTGATTGTCATATGTACTGCCAAATTAAAGAAAATATTATTGATTGTCATATGTACTGCCAAATAATTTCCACATACCCTATTTTCATGTTGGTTAGGTAAAACCATAGCAGCTAAACCAGGTGGCATTTCACCACTTCCTAACAGTAACAGGACAGCTTGAACCTGGAAAACAGACTTCAGCTTAGAAAAAACAGAACCACATCAAGGAGTTACCTATACCTAGATATAAATATGACTCGATGGTTGATACTCAAAACAACTCTGATAACATACGTAAATATGGTCATAGTAAGTAGTAATTACAAATCCCTCTAAAAATAAGTGTTCATTACAAATCATCATGTAGTTTGCTTAACTTACTATTGACAGCAAGAAACACTATGACGGGTTGCAAATTACAGCAAATGATAAGGACTAAGGCCTGTTTCAGTTGAGCCACTGATGTTCCTTACTGTTACTGTAAGTGATAAGAACTATTGTAGGATAAGCAGTTGACAAGAATCCAGTTTGACTCTATTCACCTCAAATTCACCTCAAAGTGTGACTGTTTTGTATTGTATCTAAGAAAGTTTATGTCTTCATATTGTGACATTGCATGGTTATAACACCTATTTTCCAGGTCAAGATATGGAGAGATACCACACAAACATGACCAAGCAAAAATATTGGCGTAAGTGTAACCAATTGGTAATACTAAAAACACTGTACAAAATATGATGATAATGTATGCATCATAACTTTACAAGTAATCTTTCATGTATGTTGGTACAGTAGGTACGGTCTTTACAAAAAAAACCAGTTGGTGCAAGAGTTCCAGGTTCATTAAAGTCCTTCATGATGGCAGCAATCTCCTCGGGTTTGTACTGCAACATCCATAACCATAAAACAAGAGAACTCAGTAATAGAGCACTCAAAATAAAAAACAGATACACACTGTGCAAAATAAAAAGCATTAGGCGTCCATTGTAAATCCAGTCTCTGCTGAAACAACAGGACAGCTATACGGCCTATACCTGCATCAGGCAACGGTATGATATAGTCATGAGGGAACAATTGTCAAAGTAAACCTATGGTAATGCTAGATCATTTACTAATAATATAATTACCCCAGTGACAGTAACGCACTTCGGCCTCCAGTCGAACAACACAGGGCACAACTATGCAACATAAATAGCCATTTCACAGCTGAAAGCATATGATTGATACCATAAATCACGCAGAGAAGACACCAGAGCAGTATGGTATCATCCAGTAAAAGCAAATGCTCCATGTAGTAATGTAATGTAACACCATTGACACTATGTTAACACAAACTTATCTCGTGCAATAATATGCTTTGGCGAAAGTTTAGCAGGTACTCCACCAACGAAATTTACATGTAACCCAACGCTAAGTGCTTGAGATAGCATGACTATTTCCATTTCTGAATTCTGATTCTAACATAATTTCTAAGACTATAAAGACTAAGAGGAATGGGCAGCCGGATCGCACCGGTAGGCCAATGAATCCGATCTCACTGGTGATTCCACCATTTACACATCGTTCAAAACACACCTCCTATTCACAGCATACTCCCACACGAATCGTATTGGCAGCACAATCCCACAATGAATCCCCAGTAGCAACAGCCACCGAAACAACACTTGGCGCCTATGCACCCGAAGCTGAAAGATCGCCATCTCGCCTCATCGACCAAGATCCGGATCTCAACTCACCGCGATCCGGCCGCGGGGAGCTGATCGCGGCGGCTCCCCGCGGCCGGATCGCAGCGGGGGCAAATCTGCCCAGCGCGCGGATCTAGGGCAGCTCGAGAGGGTCAAACAGGAGCACGAAACGGAACGAAACAAGCAGACTGGTGTCGAGAGAGATAGGGAGAAAGGGGGGTGACCTGGGGGAAGTTGGAGGACTGCGACCAGACGCTGCTGTCATGGCCGACGATGGCGGCGGAGGTGAGGGTCTGGCCCTCTATCTCGCACATCAGGTGGTCGTCGACGTACGCCTGCCACGACATCTTGCTCCTCCCTTCTCCGGCGGCGGCTCGCTTCTTCTCCTCGGTTTCTCTCGGTCTGCTTGGATCGCACGCGGCCTCGGCTGCTTGCCTGCCCGGCGGCTGGGGTGGTGCGGGGTATATCGGTTGCGTGTGGGGGAGGTGGGCCAGTGGAATGGAGCCCTACTTTTATTTCCTTTTTTTTTCTTTTTCGTTTACTTTGAGGCGGCGGCGGCGCGGGGTGGGAGGGAGGGGAGGAGGCGGCGGCCCGGGGTGGGGAGGAGGAGGAGGCGGCGGCCGCGGCGCGGGGTGGGGAGGAGGAGGCGAGGGCGGAGCGGAGGAGCGAGGAGGCGGCGGTGGAGCGGAGGAGCAAGGAGACGACAGTGGACTGGAGAAGTTGGGGAGGAGGCAAGGGCCGAGCGGAGGAGCGGGGTGGAGGCGAGGGCGGAGCGGAGGAGAGGGGGGAGGTGGAGGCGGCGGCGCGGGGTGGGGAGGAGCCGAGGGCGGAGCGGCGGAGGTGGCCTCAGCGCGGATAACGGGGGAGGGGAGGAGGCGTGGGGGAGCGGCGCGGATCCGAGGGAGGGGAGGAGGCGTGGGGAGCGGCGCGGATCCGAGGGAGGGAGTTGGTGGGGAGGAGGTGTGCATGATCCGGATGATTTTGGCCGTAGGATCTTCAATGAGTAAGAGAATAAGGCTTGAGGAGAGATCCAGGCTATTCATTTGTATGAAGTTGGATTACTTTGGTACACAAATCTGGGTGGACTTAGATTAGGCATGACTGTGGGGGTGGATTTAGTAAAGAAAATTTTGGTGTATTATAGAGTAGGGTAGATTCAAGAGTAGTAGTTGAACAATCATCTTTGTGCTATGATTCCGGAAAACTCTTACTTATTGGATTAGGAAAAAACCTATGAACAATCACATAACAAGTAAAAACATATTACAACAAATAGATCTTTGTTTGTTAATAAACAAATGTCCTGTTTGATATGAATTGAAAAAATAAACATTGCATGACGTACCATTTGCACAAAAAAAGTATCTTTTTGAAAAGCATAGTTACAAGGAAAAAGAAAATCTGTAAAACATCCTTACAACAAAAAAGCTCCTAAGGTGATCATAGTTAGTGACAAGAATAAAGACGTACATGTTCATCCTATATATGATTAGATTACTTACTGATCAAAATACCCTTTTCTTTTAAATTGAAATACCCCTTTCCCAATATATAAGTTAATAGGAAAATAGGGTACGATTTACAAGGTGAAAACCATTTTGAATTACAAAGATGCATTAGTTTGAATTCAATATGGTACCGTAGAAAGCAAAATTAAAAGTGTTGTGCATAGTTGCCGAAATATCTTGTGCAACAAAATAATTACCTGCTTCGAAAACATATTAGTAGTGTTCTAATTACAAGAGTGCCCAACATTTATAATTTATTAAACAAGTAGATATATTAGATGCATACGAACCATGGGAGCATAGGAGTATACAACTAAGCAAAAAGAGTGAACGATTTCACAGCAATAGCAAATCATCAATTCATCATTGTAAATCTATTTCATACAAGTCGATGCTATTCTCCTTCTGATATCCCATTTAGTTAAGTCAATTTTGGAGCACAGAAGTTCCCATCCATATATTGTAAAACTTATTGAAACATGCCTAGAACCAGAATGAGCTTAACAGAACATTATGGTCAGCATGGCATTGGTACAATACTAACGTTCATGTTTGGAGGCCTGATCATGTCATTACCAATTGTTCAATTACTTAATTTTCAAGTTGGAGATGCTCATGTTAACATCAATTGCTTATGAAAACTAATTACAAAAGAGAGAGCTCAAGAAAGAAATACTTCTTAACATGTGAAATACTACATTCGTATCAAAAGTGCTCATGTAGGAACAACTAAGAAATCCGTGATGTGGTTGTATACCACATTCTTATACTATTTATTCTATGCTTTAACATTCCGTTAACTTCTAATTAACAAAAAAAATAGCACTGTAATGCATACAATGAACTAATCTTATGTTTGTGCACTAAACCAATTTCTAGGAGTATATACTGGAAAGCTTTACTACTGGAAAGGATCAGATCACAGGATTGAAGTATAGTAGTAGCATTTAACTAGTGAGCATTTTGCATGATTCATTTTGAATGCTCTTAGGATTTGTGTTCCGTACTCTTTTCTTTTTGTCCCCTCACAGAAAACTTCCCTTTTGAAAAAAAAGAGGAGATTGAAGTACACTCATGTAAGTAGAAACTGAATGTAGAGATTGAAGAATACTACTTCTTAACAAATGTAATACTACATTCTTATCCAAAGTGCTCATGTAGGAACAACTAAGAAATCCGTGATGTGGTTGTATACCACATTCCTATACTTTAGGCATTACCATTCCGTTACCTTGTAATTAACAAAAAGAATAGCACTGAAATGCATACAACGAACTAATATGATGTCATCACATAGCAAAGTTTGAAGGAGTACCTGGGTTGAGTACGGGATGATACTCCAAATATGGTCTGTAGCAAAATCGAGATGAGGTTGAGGACTCTGCCGCCATACATCACCGATTGGGGACGAATCGGAGGTGCACCAACGGCCATCAAGAGAATGCGAGGAACCTGGGGGTGTCTCCATCAGAAATTGGCAAGCAATCGGTGTGGATGGCTCAACTCACCGCCGCCTGTTGATATTTGTTGCGCAGCACCGCCGCACCGCCGTAAAAACGCCGCACTTGATCTACTGTGCGGAGTACACCGCCAGCTTGGAATTTTTCGTACGAATAATTTATTTTTTATTCAAAATTACATAAATATACCCGCGGTAAAATTTTTTTACAAAAATAGGCTCAAGTCGCCCGATGGAAGGGCGACTGGAGCCTATCGCCCAACCAGAAGCCGATTCTGTCTCTGTCGCTCTACCATCAGGTGACTGCATCCAGTCGCCCTCCCATTGGGCGACTTTAATTCAGTCGCCCAATGGTTGAGCGATAGATATTAAACCTTCGTCAAAAATAGTGAAAATTGATGGAGATATTCTGCATTGATCCAAAAGCCTTCAGAAAAAATTTTGAGCAATTTCGGCTACGGGATCAAAAGTTATAGCAATCGAGGAACACAAAGAGAGGAAACGGGGAGTGATTGAAACTGCTATAACTTTTGATCCGTGAGCGAAATTGCTCAAATTTTTTCTAAAGGCTTTTGGATCAATGAAGAATATCTCCACCAATTTTCACTATTTTTGGCGAAGATTTGGTCCCTGTCGCTTAACCATTGAGCGACTGCATTAAAGTCGCCCAATGGGAGGGCGACTGGATGCAGTCGCCTGATGATAGAGCGACAGGGACAGAATCGGCTTCTGGTTGGGCGATAGGCTCCAGTCGCTCTCCCATTGAGCGACTTGAGCCTATTTTTGTAAAAAAATTTCTCGCAGGTATATTTCTGTAATTTCGAATAAAAAATGGATTATCCGTACAAAAAATTCGCCAGCTTGAGTATCCTTGTACAACATCGTGGCACACTGGCACCTAGGGCTGTAAACGAGCCGAGCTCGAGCGAGCTTGGCCTTCCAGGCTCGAGCTCGGTAGAAGCTCGAGCCGAGCTCGAGCCGAGCTCGAGTTGAGGTTCGAGCTTGAACACGGCTCGAGCTCGGCTCGGCTAAGCTCGAGTAGGCTCGAGCTCGGCTCGTTGAAGCTCGATAGCAATTAAAATAATTTATTATGCACTATTTTTCAATAATAAGTAAATTTTAAGTTCGAGCTCGGCTCGAATAAGCTCGATAACATCAAAATAATTCAAATATACACTAATTTTCAATAATAAGAAAAGCTCGAGTTCGAGTTCGCTCAGTAAGCTCGTAAGAGTTAATGTATATTACTATTTAAGCTCGAATCGGGGCTCGCGAACTATTCGAGCTCGGCTCGGTGAAGCTCGCGAGCTCGAGATCAAGCTCGAGTTCGGCTCGTTTAAAGTTCGAACCGAGCTCGAATCGAGCCTAGAACGAGCCGAACTCGAGTAGCTCGCGAGCTCCGAGCTTTTTTTACAGCCCTACTGGCACCACACCGCCGGTGGGACTCACGTGCAGAGCACCTCGACGCTAGATATCGCACCGTGGGAGAAAATATGGCGTGCCAACAACCCGGTGCGAAGAAGCCCTCGCCTCGCCTAATCAAATCCCTCAAAAGTCAGAGGAGACGGTTGAAGTCAGCGTATTGGTTTTGTGGATTACCAAAATAGTTGACTGAAACGGGTCTTCACAAAGAACCCAGTAGCGCATTCTAAGGTTGTATTTGGTTCGAGGGATAGGGTGAAATAGGATAGAATGGTTCCTTTGATCAAACCTATCTGTGTATTTGGTTGGAGGGATGGGATGAAATGTACACGTAAGCTGGAGTATGTACTCCTGGTAACACCGAACCAATTTCCTACACATATATACATATACATATATCTATGTGTATGTATACATACATATATATACATACATATACATACATATATATATACATTCATATATATATATATATATATATATATACATACATACATATATATATATATATATATATATATATATATATATATATATACACATACATACATATATATATATATATACATACATATATATATATATATATATATATATATATGGCAATGTTTGTTATGCACTCACATCTCCCATGCACTCATGCACTCACGCCATCTAGTCCGTCCCGATGCCAATAGATGCTCCAGATTAAGGCGGGTGGCCACTCAACGATGCGCCGTTTGATCTGGAATGGACAGCCCAGATACACTCGTAGGCGACGCCTTGACATTTCACAAAAAACCCCTCTTGCATCGGATTCCCTTGCGAAACCCTAAACTCTTCCCCGATTCTACTTCGGGCGACGATGGCGACGGCGATTTGGTTGCGCCGGCACCGCCCACCCATGTGCCCCTTTGATGGTGTCCTCTAGCCTACGCACCCCTTCGATGGTGTCCTCTCTGTGGCCTTCCTCCAATCCCTAACCCTAGAAGCTAGTGGTGTGTCCGATGGCACCAGTGAGGAGGGAGCACCCTTTTGATGGTGTCCTCTACCCGGTAACAATGTCCTTTGACCGAGGCCCTTCGACCACGGTGCCTCGACTCGATGCTTTGACCATGGCGCCACGACCATGGCACTTGGACCATGGCGCCATGTCCATGGTACCACGACCATGGCACTACGACCACAGAGCTATGACCATGGTGCTACGATCACAGCACTTCGACCATGCCTCCCTTCTCTCCATCGCAGGCCACAGGCTTGGGCAGGCGAGCTCGATATTTTGGAGGTGCGCTGGGGGGGGGGGGGGACGACGACACGTGGGGCTAATTTTGAAGGGCCACTGTGGCTGGCGCCATCGCAGGGCTGCTCCCTCCTCGCCGTTGTAGGTGATTCTAAGGTTAGGGATTGGGGATTCGCTAGTGCCTACACGGACATGAGGGCGTGGGGTGAATGAGCTGATTTTGGAGTCTTTGGATGCGCACAAGGGTAAACGGAAAAAGGCATGGGGTGCACGCCTGCCTCCATCCTGGCCGCTACTTCCCTCGCGGATGCGCTAGATCGCTTTGAGTGCATGAGTGTATGGGAGAGGTGAGTGCACAACATTTGTTCCATATATATATATATATATATATATATATATATATATATATATATATATATATATATATATATATATATATATATATATATATATATATATATATATATATATATATATATATATATATATATATATATATAAGTATAATTAATCGGACACCATGGTGTCTGGACAATAATCTAAAATAAGAATTTCCTCTATATATTGTGTGTGAAATTTTTTGGAATTTTAGGATATCGAGTTTAACTAGTTTACTGATTAGTTCAAATAAGTTTGAACTGAAATTTGAATTGTAATTACCTTTTTATGATAGATTGATTGTAGATATGTACTGATTATATATATAAATCAGTAAAGCATGTAATCAGTAAGGAGGAAGTAGCTATGAGGGGGAAAAGGAAGGTGGGTTAAATCATGAGCGTCCAAGCGAAACAGTCTAGATCGGATGTAAGGGCCATAGCACTTTCGAAATTAAAACACGTCCACAACAACTTCCTTCCGTTGTTACTTATCGGAGCGCACATCCCTTAGCATCTAAAATAGGTGCTGAAGCGAAGCGTACATATATCTTTTCATAGTACCATTGTTAACTTGCTTTTACTGTAACATCAGGGTTAAAACATTTCTCTCCTAAAGCATTACCTTACGCGTGCTTTTCGATGATCCGTCCGTCCGGGGACTTGTAGTTCAACCAATCGGACTTTTTCCTCATTATGCATATGATATGAATAATCTCCGAAGCCATCGAAAGCTAGGTCGTGCACCAACCACACGCTCCTGACGAAGTCATTGATAAAAAAAAAATCGCTTCTTCCTTGCTAATTTCAGCAAGAAAACTAAATAAATTTCAGTGTTGCTTGCACCTTCAGTCTACACACTTCGATTTCTTGGCTCTTTTCATATGCACTCGTGCGCGCGTGCGTAAATTGCTCCGCACGCTAGGTACTCAAATAGTTTCTTGTTTCATTTTGTTGAGTTATTATTATTTTTTTGCACTTCAGTTAATGGCACAAAATAGTTATACACCTTCAATTTGTGCAGTGATAGCCAGGGTTTTGAAAATCAATTTTTATTTTTTACAAGAGATCATAAATTTAAAATCAAATTTTGATTTTTCAGAGTTACGACAAAAAAGAATGCAGTTTTCGGAACACACGGTCGGCTTTCCTCCTCCAAGGCAGGGAAGTTACCACCAGGCTATGCACACTTGCGGTTGGATGTGGTTATGAATATCTTTTATATTTGACAAAAACTAAGTAAATCTATTTTTTATTGATTTGAAATTTAACTAGGGGTGTCCAGTATCGGCTGTTTTTTTTGAACCCTAGTGATAGCACGATATATAATATAGTATTTGAAATTTTATTAAATGCACTTATAGCACACAGCATCATTTATTTTGCAGAAGAAAAAAAGTGTTGTATTCACCAAGGCAATATATCAGGCGCCTCACGTGCCATTTGAGCCATATATATTTTATGGCTACACAAATCGTTGAAGAAAATGGTGGTATGCATTTGGAGTAGTCCGAGAGGTGTAGATGAACGATCGAGAGAGCTAAACTTTAGGTTAGCTAGGTTGTTAATGGCCTAATGCCTAGGGTTCCACCTCTAGAGTTAAATCCAACTGCTAGTGGGGTTTTATCTCAGCCATTTGTTTGCAATCCAATATTAGGAAGTTATGCAAGGATTTTGGAATAGAATAACTGTTCACTTGGTAGAGTTAAATTCAAGGTTTTAGATTAGCATGAAAAATTTGTTCCCATAGAGTTGATGTCTAGTGGAGTTCATGGATTTCACATGGATCATTAGTTTTACTGACTTCTAATCAATTATATACCACTCAGTCATATGGAATGTTTGATACATATATACCTCCCCATTGACGGAAACGGCATGATCCTAAAATGTTGAAATATAAGTGAATTATCTGTTTTTTTATCAGGTTATGCTTTTCGATGAAGTGCATATAACTTAATATGGTATCAGAGCCAAGAGGTTTTGAATTCAAGACTTCATTTTTATTCTAGGTCTTAGGTCTAAAGAAGCCTACACGTGAGGAGAAGTATTGAAGTATAAGTGAATTATATGTTTTTCCTCATCGGCTTAGGTTTTTGAGTGAAATAATTGATGCATGTAACTCAATATTAACAATTAAACTACTACTAAATTCATGTGCTATACAGTTCATCATATGGGCAAATCATATATACACAATTTGGAGCTAGTTAATTTCGTATGCAGCCAGATAATCAATTTACAAACCTGAAGCTATTGCTGAGACATGTTCTTGGAATCGTGTGTGATCGCAGACTTAATCAATATGATTTTTGTTTTCTTGATCAGGGGACCGGCCGGAACATGCCCATCAGCAGTATGTATCCTTACAACTAATAAAGCTTTTTCATGGATGACAACTTGAACAAAAAAAAAATAACTCAATTTTTTAGGAAGAAACTAAGAATAAAGTAGATATATATGTCACTACCCAGACAGCTAAACTAATGATACACCAACTTACGGTAGTTAGATGATAATTATATACAAATCGCTCGTGCAGATTCGTGACCTGTCGGCGCCATTGTAAAAGATTATCTAAGTCGAGGTTTTTTTGGTGAAGCTCTAGATCGAAGGGAAAGTACTTGTACACGCCAAACAAAAAGAAGGGAATGTAAGTACTTGTGTTTGTCACGATCGAACAAATTAAATCGGTCGGTTTAATTAAATATCTTGTGGGATTTCTTAATTCCGGAAGTGCTTCTGTGCATATGTTTGTCAAAAATGCTGTGGAGGTCCGAGACATCAAACATAATTTTTGTTCTCAAGCAATCTAGAATTCTACAAGCAAATTTAAACTAAACGATTCGTTAAAGACATAAGCATGCTCTGAAAGTGTAACAAACAAGGCCTTAATTTGTCGCTTGTTTAGTAACCTGTTATCCAGGTCCGGTCTAGTGTAATATCCATCGGTCAGAACATTTTAAGTAAATTTTAAAATTTATTTGAAATGTTTTCGTGAACCCGTCCAAAATTAAACTAGCTAAAATGATATGCCCGCCTTGTATATATACAACTATGCATCATACTCTTAATCTTTTACGGACAACTCAAATTTGACTTTGATTACAGGAATTGGTTTGGTGATACTGAAAGATCCTACGTTTAGTTTTATATTTAATAACATGGGAAGAACACACGTCGCTAATTTTACTATTCCGTTCAAATGAAGGATTCCAACCGTCAATTGTTACCATTTTGCCCCCCTAGCCAGAGACCTTCTCTCCCCCTGTGCTCACCTCGGCCAATCCCAAGCTGGGTTAGCTGGGTCCTCTCCGGCGACACCACCGTTGCAGTCGTCAACCTCCTCCTCCGCCCATTCAGCCTCCACCCCCTCCCCATCCCACACTGCTTTGCTGCAAGGCTCAGCTTCTTCTTCTCGTGGCCATGGCGGAAGAGTGTAATGCCCGAACTACGTAGGTGTAAGTGAAATTCGTTGTCATATGCTGCAATTGGGAACAAATTGTGAGTTTTTCAGCTGTCTATTGGTGTGTTTAATATGCAATTTCAACCTTTCTTTAGGTGCATGTTGTACGGTGGTTTCAAATAAGCAGTACATGTTGGATATTGATCTAAGGCCAAAACGGCCAGAAAAGGAAGGATGTGGGGAATCCACGTCCCTGATTTTCAGCGCCCTGATCGGGGGTGCCTTACCAAATTATGGTTATGGTCCCCCGTTGCAACAGCGCAATATAAAGCAGGGTTCCGGCCTCTCACGGACTGACGACGTTCCCGTGAGAGTAAGAAACCCTAGACAAACCCTAACGCGATCCGATCTCCTACGCGCTGTTAAGCAACGGGAAGACCGTCGCCGCCGCTGCTACAGGACATCGCCGGCGACCCTCTGGACGATCTGCACCGACTCGTCCCCACGCCTGCATCACGCAGGCACGAGGTCTTCGCTCTCATGGCGTTCATCGGCGACCGTAAGTCGAACCCTAACCTCTTAAGCCTAGGTGTTCATGTTTTAGTTCTAGGGTTAAGACTCCCTTATGCACACATTTGGTATCAGAGCCACCTAGAACCTTTCTTGAACCCTAGCCGCATGTTTATGTCTCGGATCTAGAGTTTTGGTTCGGATTAGGGTTGATGTTGGGCTTGGGTAGCATGTTAGAAGGAGGGGAATCCAAAATTTTATGCAAATCCTAAAGTCTTTCCCCAGTTTATGATGAGTCCCAAACCCTAAAAATCCCCAAATCAATCTCACATGTTTCGGATCGGGGGTGGGAAGAAAAAATTAAGGGAGCTTACGGCTTTGGGCGTGCCGCCACTTCGATGCCCCGCCGCGCCGTTTTGGGGCCGCTTCAGCTCCGCCGTCGGAGCCGCCTCTCCTTGCGCGCCGCCCGGGACGCCGCCGCTGCGTCGCTCGGGGCTGCCATCGTTGCGCTCGCAGGCCGCCGCCGCTGCCGCCTCCGCCGCTGCCCGCCATGGCGCCGTCGAGAGCCGCCGCGAGCCGCTCAGCGCGCGAGCGCCGCCGCTTCCGATCGGGCCGCCCTCTGGCGCTGTGATGCGCCCGTGCGGCCGTGCCGTCCCACCCGACCGAGCCGCCGCCGCTGGTCGCCCCGCGAGCCGCGCGAGCTGCCGTCGTGCTCCCGCTACCCGCCGCCCGTTGCGCGCCGCGCTACCGTGCGGACGCCGCCACCCTTGCGCCGTGCTTTTCGGGAGCATCGGCCGAAATGAAGTTAGGGTTTTCTTTTTTTGTGGGGAGCCGGCCGCCGGTGGTTTTGTTTGGGCTGGATTCACTCCAAGCCATCCGATCCTGATGAACGGCCGAGATCGGGAAGGGGGTTTCTTTGATGGGAGAGTAGAACCGGCGCTCTGATGGGCCGATAGAGCCGCAAGGCCTTGCTTTTGGGCTAGTTTTCTTTTGGGGCAGATGAAGTGATACATATATATATATATACTTTTCATGTGTGTATATATATATATATTTCAGTATATATATACATATAAATGAAATTGATTTATGGCATATACTTCAGGCTGTTCATTTTTTTTATTTTCAGTGTATATTTCATATATTTATGGTTTATCTCATGTTTAATTATTATTGATGTCTCTTATGAAGTTATTAACGAATAATGTTGCTAAGCTGCTGAAAAATATTATGCCCTTTTCCGCTGCGTAAAGTTTTGCCCCTAATTGAATGGAACCAACGGGAAATTCAATTGGAGGGCTGTATTTAATTTTTACATGCTATTACCTTTTGACCAACGTTAATTGTAATTGCATGTAATCAATTATGTTTTTTTTTCGCCATGCTATTACTCTTCGACCAACGTTAATTGTAATTGCATGCGATAAATTATGTTAAAATTTTCGCTTCTGCCCAACGGTGATGCGAAAAATTCTTATGAGCATGTTGTTAATCATACCAACGTAAGATTAATTTTCATGCAAATTAATTATGCGCTTTCCTAATGTAAATTTTAAATTTTTTCAGCTGCTTCTGTTTCCGCTCATGTTAATGCAATTGAGCCACTTAATGGTAGTAACTTTCAGAAATGGAAGTTTACACTTATGACGACTTTTCAGCTCTTGGATCTGGACTACGCATTCAGATTCGATGAGCCTGTCACTCCTACTGAAGGGGAGGACAATTATGATGACAAAATGAAGGAATATAAAACTAATGCTGAGAAGTGGGAGCGGTCTAACCGCATTTCACTTGCTGTGATGAAGAACTCCATCAGTGAGGCCATAAGGGGAGCAATCCCTGAAAAGGAAAGGGTAAAGGACTATTTGTCCTCTATCGAGGATCACTTTAAGGGGTCCTCTAAAGTTTATGCTACCACATCGATGCAGTGCTCATGAACACTAAGTACAATGGTACTGGGAATGTTCGTGAGCACATTATGACCATAATCAATATTGCTGCCAGACTTAAGACAATGGACATGGCTATTTCTGATGGCTTTGTTGTCCATTACATTATGATGTCTCTTCCCAAGCAATTTGAAGCTTTCAAGGTGAACTACAACACCATTAAGGATAAGTGGACCATGAGCGAGTTGATCGCTAATGTTTCACAGGAGGAAGAGAGGCTCAAAGCTGAGGGGGCTACTGATTTTGTGAATCAAGTCAGCTCCTCAAATAAAGCTGGTCCCTCTAGAAATAGAGGTGGCTACAAAGGAAAGGGAAAGAAGGAGCAAACCTACTCCCCTTATCAGAAGCCACAGCACCCACAGCATCCTAAGGCGCCTAAAAACGCTTCAGGTTCTGGGAGCTCAAATGAACAGAAGAAAAGTGGTGAGTGTTACTTTTGTCAGTCGAAGGACCATTTCAAAGATGATTGTCCTGGATGGCTGAAGTGGCTCGCCAAGAAAGGTACTTGTGAAATCACTTTTGTTGATGAAGCATTTTATGCTGATTTTCCTATAAATTCTTGGTGGATTGATTCTGGTGCTTCTGTGCACGTTACGAATTCCTTGCAGGGATTCCATATGTTGAAAAGTCTCAGAGGGGAAAGAAGCCTAAGAGTGGCTAATGGGATGGAAGCCGAAATTCAAGCTATTGGATCAGTTTCTTTAGTTTTGAATAATGGTTTTGTAATGAAACTCAATGATGTTCTTTATGTTCCCTCGATGAGAAGAAACTTAATTTCCATTTCATTATTAGATAATGATGGATATTCTTGTAATTTTGGACACAGAAAGTGTCTGATTTATTTTAATAATGATAATGTTGGTTGTGCCATCCGACACGACAAGCTTTATATGTTATCCCTGCAAGATTCTCCTATATCCATGAATGTATGTGATGTGAATAAAAAGCGCAAGCGAATTGATGAGACTTCGTCGAAATTGTGGCACTGCCGTTTGGGCCACATTTCGAGGGGGAGAATTGAATGTCTCATTAAAGAAGAAATTCTCCACCCTTTAGACTTTAATGATTCGGATGATCATTGCCTCGATTGTATCAAAGGCAAGTATGTAAAGCAAATAAAGAAAGGTGCTACTCGAAGCACAGGGATTTTGGAATTAATTCATACCGACATATGTGGTCCTTTCCCTGTAACATCAGTGGATGGTTATGATTCTTTTATTACGTTCACTGATGATTACTCACGTTATGGCTATATCTATCCTATTAAAGAGAGATCGGAAGCACTTGATAAATTTAAGATAGTTAAGGCTGAAGTTGAAAATCAGCACAATCTAAAGATTAAAGTAGTGCGATCGGATCGTGGGGGAGAGTATTATGGGCGACACACAACTTATGGGCAGATTCCTGGTCCTTTTGCCAGGTTTCTACAAGAAAATGGTATAGTCGCCCAGTATTCAATGCCTGGTGACCCCCAGCAAAATGGAGTTGCAGAAAGAAGAAACCGCACACTTATGGACATGGTTCGAAGCATGTTGAGCTACTCCACTTTGCCTGTAAAGTTATGGATGGAAGCATTAAAGACCGCTGCACACATACTCAATCGGGTTCCCAGTAAATCGGTGCCTAAAACACCTTATGAATTATGGACTGGGAGAAAACCTAGTTTGAACTACCTCCATGTGTGGGGTTGTGCAGCTGAAGATAAAGTATTTAACCCACATATTGGAAAATTAGATCCCAAGACTGTGAGTTGCCATTTTATTGGCTACCCTGATAGGTCTAAAGGGTACCGATTCTATTGTCCAGATCGTACCACAAAATGTGTAGAAACAAGGCACGCTGTGTTCTTGGAAAATGATGGCATCAGTGGTGACTTGGAGCCTAGGAAAATTGATCTTGAGGAGAAGCGGATTTGTGTTGCTTCACCGCTAATCCGATAGACTGATTTTCCTATGCCCCAAATGGTTGTGCCCACAGTTGATCCTGTAGTTGCAACTCCTGTTGCATCTCCGATTAGTCGTGGCCACTCCTTCTGTTGAGGGCTCTGAAAGTACAAGTGTGGCACCTAATGATGAGCCTTCACAGCCCCCTGTGACAATTAATGAACAGCCTAATGAACATGCTAATGAACCTGTCAGGAGATCAGAACGAGTGAGGAGATCTGCTATCCCAAGTGATTATGAGGTTTACTTGAATGAGGATGATCTTGGGAAGGCAGATGATCCTAGCTCTTATAAGGAAGCTATGAAGAGTAAGGATTCATCTAAATGGCTAGATGCTATGAAAGATGAAATTAAGTCTATGGGCGATAATGGTGTATGGGACTTAGTAGAAATTCCTAATGGAGCCAAAACAGTGGGCTGCAAATGGGTCTACAAAACAAAACGTGACTCCAAAGGGAACATCGAAAGGTTTAAGGCGAGACTTGTAGCGAAAGGTTTTACACAAAGAGAAGGCATTGACTATAATGAAACCTTTTCGCCTGTCTCAACGAAAGATTCATTTAGAATCATAATGGCGCTCACAGCACATTTTGATTTAGAGTTGCACCAAATGGATGTTAAGACTGCATTCCTGAATGGAGACTTGTATGAGGACGTTTACATGACACAACCGGAAGGTTTTGTTGTGGAAGGCGAGGAACATTTGGGATGCAAGCTAAGGAAATCCATATATGGCCTGAAGCAAGCTTCTAGGCAATGGTACCTTAAGTTTGATGAAGTCATAAGGAAATTTGGATTTAAGGAGAATGATGTTGATAATTGTACATATGTTAAGTTCAGGGGGAGTAATTACACCTTCTTAATTCTTTATGTGGACGATATATTATTGGCGGCAGGTGTGGACATCTTTGCGGGAAACTAAAAGATTTCTCTCGTCAATTTTGACATGAAAGATCTCGGTGAAGCATCTTATGTTCTTGGTATTGAAATTCACCGAGATGGGTCCAAAGGAACATTAGGTCTATCACAAAAGGCATACATTGACAGAGTACTAAAGAGATACAATATGCATAAATACTCGCCTCTTTGCTCCTATTGTTAAGGGCGATAAGTTTGGGAAATTTCAATGCCCAAAGAATGACTATGAATCTGATCAGATGAAGGCTATACCTTACGCTTCTGCTGTCGGAAGTATTATGTATGCTCAAGTATGTACGCACCCTGATTTAGCTTTTGTTACCGGATGCTTGGCGATATCAATCAAATCCAGGACCGGACCACTGAAAGCCGTTAAGAAAGTCTGCGCTATATGCAAGGCACTAAAGGTCACATGCTCACATATAGAAAATGCGATAACCTTGAGGTTGTCGGTTATTCTGATGCTGATTTTGCGGGGTGTAAAGACACTAAGAAGTCCACATCAGGTTATATTTTCACCCTCGCAGGAGCAGCAATTTCATGGAAAAGTGTAAAGCAAACACTTACTGCATCGTCGACAATGCAGGCTGAATTTGTGGCATGTTATGAGGCTACCGGGCAGGCTGTATGGCTTAAGAATTTTATCCCGGGATTGAGAGTGGTAGACAGCATTTCTAGACCACTCATTTTGTACTGCGATAATCAACCCGCAGTTTTCTATTCGAGTAACAACAAGTCGAGTGCAGCTGCCAAGCACATTGACATAAAGTATCATGTTGTGAAAGATAGAGTCCAGGATCAAACAATTAAGGTTGAGCATATTGGAACTAAATTTATGCTCGCGGATCCGCTTACAAAAGGCTTACCACCCAATATTTTTCGTGACCATGTTGCCGGCATGGGTTTATTGGAGAGCCTGTGATCCTGGAATAAGAGGACCATGTAAAGTAACCAACTCCCATGAAGTATTATATTATCCGATTGATATAGAATAGAGCACTATAAGTACTGTTGTCCAGCGGTATTTAATTGACTATTGTGACGCATTATTTTGGTGTGAAGTTTTATTGAGAGAGGGCTTATGACGTTTAGCCTTACGATCAAGGGGGAGAATGTTGGATATTGATCTAAGGCCAAAACGGCCAGAAAAGGAAGGACGTGGGGAATCCACGTCCCTGATTTTCAGCGCCCTGATCGGGGGTGCCTTACCAAATTATGGTTACGGTCCCCCGTTGCAACAGCGCAATATAAAGCAGGGTTCCGGCCTCTCACGGACTGACGACGTTCCCGTGAGAGTAAGAAACCCTAGACAAACCCTAACGCGATCCGATCTCCTACGCGCTGTTAAGCAACGGGAAGACCGTCGCCGCGCTGCTCTGAGGACATCGCGGCGACCCTCTGGACGATCTGCACCGACTCGTCCCCACGCCTGCATCATGCAGGCACGAGGTCTTCGCTCTCATGGCGTTCATCGGCGACCGTAAGTCGAACCCTAACCTCTTAAGCCTAGGTGTTCATGTTTTAGTTCTAGGGTTAAGACTCCCTCATGCACACAGTACAGAGCATCTCTGATTTGGGGATTTTGGAAGGCGGTGGCCACCGAGGAGAGGAGACCTGTGGAGAGGCCAGGCCTTGTGTTCTCTGCCATGTTCTTTGTGCTGTTGCTGCTGTTAGTTAGCAAATTTGGTCAGTTAGCAAGATGTGATTTTGGTAGTGAGCAGTTCATCTGGTTGCAATTCAAACTTGAACTGAATGAAAGGAAAAAAAATGCGTGTTTCCAGTGAGATGTCGCCACCAGAAATTCGTGTGTACTTCTCTTTTGTTTTTGCTCTACTTTGCTTATAATTGTATCAGGGCTGCTCGTTTGGACTTTTTTTACTTATATAGCTTATTTTGTATTGTAACTAACTTATTTTGTACTATATCTGCTGGTGATTTTTGGTGTAATTAAAATTAAAAAAATTAAAAAAAAAGAAAAAACATGTTAACCCATCATAGACAATACAACTGAACACGGAAAAAAGTAAAGGTAAAAAAGCAAAAAAAATGAAATTAAGAAATAGTAAAATATAAGCTAAGAATTAGAAATTGAAACCGAAACAAGTCATGAATGCCACAAAATGGATGATATAGAGGTTCCTGGAATCCTAGCAGGGTCTATCTCTCCGAGGCAACTTAGGGCGGCAGGAGCTGCTAGTCACATTCCCCGATGTGCAACTCAAAACAAAACCTACGGTTTGGAGAGCAGCAATGCATTGCAGCCAAAATGCAGATTGGCACGGCTTAGGGCAGTAGCTCTCTTACTGGCAGCGGCTACGCTTTCAGTGGTGGCGGTGTGGGGGCGTCAGAGGTGAGCAATAGGGCGGTGATGAGGATCGATGGCAAGGAGCGCACACACCATGGTGAAGGGGAAGAGCATGACCACGCCCTGGGAGGAAGCTAACTCAATTATTTGGTCTGGCTTGACTGATTCAGGCTTTGGTCTAAACAGTAATGGTTTATGACTTCTGATTTCTAGAAACTAAAAACTATTTGAAAAACGTTGACTTCTTAATGCGACTTTGTTAATTTTTTTTCTCCCTTTTTTCTTTGCATTATCGTGGAGATATAACAACGTTTTGTTTTTTATTGTTCTTCATTTTCCTTTAATTGAATACCTTAGAAAGAGCTAATAGCTGCTACAGTGCCATTTCAGCCAAAAGCTACAATACTTTTGAACAGGACCTCGAATATGTGGGCAACTGTGTCAATTCACATTCATGTTTTGGGCAAAAAAAGAAAACAGAGAAAAGACTAACCGGAATGGACGAATGGCATAAAAGGTAACTATCGGGGGGAGTGGCACCCATCTTGACCCAGTTGGCCCATTGCGCCAAGAGACCCGATAAGTATGTGATAAAGGGAAATTTAACTATTTGCCACTCTTAAGAATGCCACCTATTCAAATGCCACTTTCTTCGTTGCAATTAACATTTTACCACTCTTAAGATGTGGCTGACTAATTAATCGCCACTTTCGAGCCCACGAGGCGCCAAATCACTGCCATGTCAGTGCCCGTGCCTCCCCGTGCCCGCGCCGCCGCCGCCCGCGCCTCCCCGCTCACCCGCGCCTGCGCCTCCATCCCCGCGCCGAATCAAAACAGAGGAGGGGGCGGCGTGAGGTAGACGGCGGTGCCGCTGGTGAGGGGCGGCCGGGGAACACACCGGAGACGGCAAAACGGGACCCTGGAGCTAAGGGGAGTCCGAAAGATGCACGTCCGTGAGCCGAGAGGCCCCGAGGCGGGCCGGCGGTGGGGCGCGGCGGCCGGAGGAAAGGGTGGGACGGGGCGGCGGCGATCGGAGGGGAAAAGGAAGAAGGTGGGGGCGCATGAGGTACCAGGGGTCCGAAGGAGACTCACCGCGCGTTGGGCCAAGCCGGAGCAAACCGAGGAGCGCGGCGGCGTGAGGCGAGGCAGCGCGATGGAGGCGCGCACGCGCGCGGCGAGCTGGGTGGGCCGCAGCTCCGGTAGTGGTGGGGGAAAGGTTTGGCATGCTTCGGTGTCACTCTCACCTTGAGGAATTGTCCCGGCATTGACCATGGGAGAGGCGGCGGTGAGAAGGGTGGTGGCGGCCGGGATTGGGGAAGATGGCCGCGGCGGTGAGCTCGGTGCGCGGAAACCCGATTGGCTCGTTGGGGAGGCGCGGGGACGGAGGCGCAAGCGCGGGCGAGAAGGGAGGCGCGGGCGGCGACGCGGGGAGGCGCGAGCGCTGGGACGGAGGCGCAGCGCGGCGAGGCGGGAGGCCCGGGCGCGGGGAGGCACGGGCGCTGACATGGCAGTGATTTGGCGCCTCGTGGGCTCGAAAGTGGCGATTAATTAGTCAGCCACATCTTAAGAGTGGTAAAATGTTAATTGCAATGAAGAAAATGGTATTTGAATATGTGGCATTCTTAAGAGTGGCAAATACTTAAATTTCCCTGTGATAAAGTGGCTGGCCCAAGAGAGCTATCACAAGGGAAATGACGTGATTGCCCCTATAATTGTAGATCTAGATAGGGGTGTTTATGTAAGCAACTTCCTCATTGGTGTAAATATGTGCCTCGGGGTGCCATGTGAGGGAGAAACTCATTTTTTTTCCAGAGACAAACCTATGTAATGCATACACCTTCTATACCCCATCTTCACAGTTTCTAAGGCTCTAGACAACCCCTTTGTAGCCTCCCCATAGCCCTCTTATCTACTGTTTGGTCTATAACCACAACAGTTAGCACCGCCTACAGGGAACGGGCATAGAAGCTGCGAGCCAAAGAATTCATATGTGATGGCACCAAAGGATATGGTGACATCGACCTTTAAGCGAAAGAGGAGCACCGCCACCAAGACCACCGCGAGAAGAGCAAGGGAGCCGATCTATGAAGACCCCCACCACCATGTCAATGACACACCAGCGCAACAACATCCGGAGCTGCGATAGGTAACGAAGAAGGTTCTTCGGCAGCTACGCAATTGATGGAGTGGGAAGCGTCGCAAACGAAGGACTTGACTGTGGTGGCCAACTAAAACATTTGTAAGATCAAGGAGGCTGACTAGAGGATGTAAATAGGTGGTTTTAAAATTTCTTCTAGGTTAAAACTGAGTTCATAATGTGGAAGCGTAAATCAATTTGGTTTAGCACAAATAAGGTCTAAATCAACTAGGTTCACCTAAGTGCACTAACAACCTAAGTCTATGTCAAAGGTTTGTAATTCTAGGATGACAAACAATCAATTTAATTCTATGAATATAAATTTCTTGAATGTAAATTGAGCACAAGAAAATAAACCACAATGACATGGTTCCTGTTTACTGCGGTGTTCGGCGACTTGCCGGTCTCCCCTAGTCCACATTGAGGTAAACCCAAACTAATTGGACTGGCTCCACGAATTAAGCCTTCCACCTCAAATCCACTAGTGGTAGCTCTTTCCTTCTTCGGGTAGGTGAGCTCCAATCTTCACAATACGCCGGATCTTCTCACAACCTTGTTTGGGAAGATTGCCATGCACGACGCATCCAACGCCGTCTAGAAGTCAGCAACCTCCAAGAGTAACAAGTTAAATCTCTTGCTTGACTCTCACCATGTGCAACGAAAGAACAAGTTCAAGTGGATACGAAATCCACCTCTAGATACAACACATGCAATCTAGAGCATTTCTTCTTACTCACAAGGTGCAACACATGCATAATTGAGTGAAGAACCTCACACTAGCTCAAAGGAATGAAATGGAGTCAAGCCACCTCCTCCAACCGGCTACAAGGGGCTATTTATACCACACACAACAAAACTAGCTGTTGGAGACAAAAATCAAGACAATCGGTAGTACCACCATTATAAGGCTGATACTATCGCTTCCCTCGTAACGGTCAGAAAACTAGCAGTTACAGACTGGAATCGGTAGTACCGCCACACAGTTATCGGTACTATCGCTATGCGATAGTATCGCTCCACACTATGGAACTACCATTTTCCAGGGGAGAACAAATCTTCCCAAAACGGTGTCTCTCTAGAAAAAACATACCGCAGATAAATGGGTCATACTGCAACTCTGGTCGTACCGCACCACATATATCGGTAGTACTGTAGGCCGGTCTGACTGCTCACACAAAGCTGATACTACTGGTCTTTGACTATGTCGGGTGGTCGATCTTTGACCACATAGGTCTTCAACCACGTTGGGTGGTCGATCTTCAACCACACAGGTCTTCGACCATGCCGATCTTCGAATATGGCGTTCTTCGACCACGTCGATCTTTGACCACACAGGTCTTCGACCATGTCAATCTTTGACCACATAAGTCTTTGACTAGATAGGTTTTCGACCACACTTGTGTTCGACCACGCTAGTTTTTGACCAACCGACACGGTAGTACCGTGATCTCAATGTCGGTAGTTCTGCCCAGCGGCAGTACCGCATGACACATAATGATAGTTCTAATTTTTTTGAAAAGTACATATACTTCAACAAATTTTGCAAAACACATTTATAAGTTATAATACCATGCCCACAAGGATCTATCGTGATTCCCATCAAGTTGCAAAATACATTTGCACACTTTTGAAATCATGATGCAAGGTATAGGTACATGGACTTAACATGTTTGCAAAATACATTTGCAAACCAAAGTCACATGCTACAAGATTATGTATGAGCTTCAACAATTTGCAGATATAAGCCTCATACCATAAGCAGTAGGAAACATGGACTTCAAACGCTTGCAAAACACATTCGTAATCTATAGTCCTATATTACAAGGATTCAATGCATAAGCCTCAACTATTTGCAAACCACATTCACAAATAATAGTATCATACCTTGGAGAGCTAGAGCAAGTGAGATTTTAGTTATCAACACATGATGAGACTCAAGCTACTAGACAAGACCCCTCTTAATAGTACAACAACCTATGCTAGCAATCAGGTCTTTCAACCAAGTACCAAGACTGGTAAAAGACTAGGAACACATTCTTAACTCTATCTAGTCATATCTTTGCCTTGAGAAACCACTTGAAGCTTGATGACACACACCTCTACTTTAAGTCCAGGTCATTGTCTTGATATTCATTAACCAATGATGCATCCTTCACTTGAACTCAATCAACATATGATGGATCTTCTCTTAACTTGATGATCAACTCATGATCATCTCCTCTTGGAAATCTTGATCAATTTCTCTTGGGGATATTGACCAACTTATGATCATCTCCTCTTTGTGATGGCCTTCAACTCATAAAGCTATCTTCTATGCCGTATCTTGACTTGATGATCTTCAACACATGAAGTCATCTCCATTTGTGGAACCTTATCTATTCACCAGACTCATGAAAAATGTTAGTCCACAAATCAATTGCTATTAATTACCAAACTTTACCAATAACTCATAATGGAGGGACTAGATTCTACAATATTCTCTTTTTGGTAATTTATGATAATCTTAATAAATAATGAGGTAGAAAATGATTTGCGAGTATACAACATGTATACAATAATTGTATACTCTAGAATAAGCTTCTTAAGCAATTAACTCATTTTAATGTGTGTGTTTATCTTTGAGATTAATTGCTAGTAAAGCTTACCCATCTGGTCGTTATTAATCATCCAACCATTAACATATAACTCCATTGATGATTGATGATAACCCAATTACAATTGATCTAATTTAAATTAATCATGAGTATATATGAACTACACATGTTTTATGTACTCAAGATATATGTTTCAAAATAAAGATCCTTAATACGTGTTCAATAGGAAACATGGATCAATATTAATGAAACTACAAATATAAAATGAACTCCCCCTAAATATGTGCATACAAGAATGTATAATTAAAAATATATGCACATATTCTCTTAGACTTTTGGTGGAGTTCAATCTATATTTTAGATCCGAGGAATGCAATAAGATATAAAAATATGATGTCGAATGTATACCTTCATGATTTTCAACTTTTCATCCAAATGAGACTTTAAGCAATATCATAATTAACAAACGAGTTAGTCTCACATTTGCATTTGTCATTAATCATATCCAAATGAGACTAGGTAATATCATAGTTAATAAATAAGTTGGTTTCTAATTGTATTTGTCATTATCACCAAAACCAACTTAATGGAGTTTGAACTTACAACATTGGAGTTCGTGCTGCCCAGGTGGTGGTATCCACCGGCATCAACATCGTCACTGTGACCATGCTGGGAGCGGAGGGCGTCCTCCCTCCATGCCAAACATAGGCAGAGATGCTCTTGAGTCAATATGCAGGATGCTATAGCGAGAATTAGCAGACCTGCGAAGTGCCATGCGTGAGATGCAGAAGAGTTAGAGTTAGCTGATGCCCGCCATAGCAAGAGTGGAGGCGGTTGCAGAAAGGACAAAGAGTCATGAGGCCAATGCTGCAACTCGTAGTGCCTCTCGGCGGGTGGACCTTGAGTCTCCCCTCTGGACAGGCCTGCAGCAGAGTGGTAGGTTGAAAGACCTCAAGGCAGTGGGGGAGGGAGATGACTTGACAAAGGCGAAGGGGCTCTCTCTTGCTCTTCAAGGAGTCGCGCTCTCTTGGTTTCTTACTATAGCCCCCAGCTCAATGTAAGTGTGGGAGCAGATTTGGGATCTCATACACAATGACTTCCAAAGTAACTATGTGAAGTGAGTTGACGCTGACCAGCTCTTCGAGGTGAGACATGCGCTAGGGGAAAAGCTATGGGCCTACTTTAGACGATTTGTGAAGGTTCACTGTTAAGTGAAGACATCAATGACATGACCATCATCAACGTAGCCATCCGCAGCCTCCAAAAGGGCCCAGTCGCTAAATACAATGTGTGAAAGCCCGTAAAAACATTGGCCAAAATCTTCAACAAGATAGAGGAGTACACCAGGGAAGAAGGTGCAATGTGGCATGCGGTGGAGGCTACAACGCCTGCCCTGAGGCCAAGCCCTCTCCCACGGCCCCAAAGGAGGGCTCCAACCATAAGAAGCAAAGGGGTCCCAGCCCAGATACGTTCTTGGCATTGAAGGAGGAGCATAGGAGAGCACTGCCCCTAGAGGTCATGGCCACAGCCAGAGGAGCTATGGGTATGGAAGGGGCGGGATCGAGAGGACTGGCACTAGCAAGGACCATGGTGCAAGGTGCATAGTCGAGGGGACCACCTCACCGATGATTGCCCCACTATTGTGGCACTCTGCGAAAGTGTAGCTAGGGAGCAGGCTCAAGACATGAGGGCATCGGTAGTGGCACATGTACGACAACCCTCAGAGGTCCTGCTCATCCAGCCCCTGTTGGTTGTGCTATGAATCTAGGGCCCCGAAGCTGGCCCTCGTAGGGTGATCAACATCATCACGAATGGGTTGTCCCTCGAATACTCCTCTGAGAGACAGCAGAGGGCCTATGCACATCGGATCCACCATGTCACCCGTGCACCCCACATGTGTCGTCCCAAAATGGGCTTGAGTGGACATCATCTTCAAGGTGGAGGACACGTCAGAGTTGGACTTCCCACCAAGACCCCTGGAAATCGAGACCTACATCATGGGTTATGATATGAGGTGGGTCCTAGTAGACAAAGGCTGCTCCATAGACCTCCTGTTCATCGACACTTTTGACCAGACAGGCATCCCGGAGTAGGCTGGAGTCACCAGATATACCCCTACAAGTCTTCGGTGGACAACCGATCACTGCGTTGGGATAGATGGTGTTTGAGGTAGCCTTTGGGAAAGGGGAGTAAAGTAGGCAGGAAGTCATCAACTTTAGCATGGTAGACCTCCAGTACCCTAACAATGCCATCTTAGGAAGATCTACCCTCAACACTTCTAGTGTGATCCCGTATCACAACTACTTGTGAATGAAGCCCCCAGGCCATAGGATGACCGTCATAGTGTTTGGCTACCTAGACCTCACGCGGCTGATTAAGGTTGGCACGTGAAACACCCGCACCTCCCTCTATGATGCCCCCTCCTTATGGAACAACCATCCTCCTCGTGGCTCCCCCTCCCTCTACCCCAAGGTGGACCCCGAAGCCGAGGCCAGATGGTGAAGTAAAGAGAGTGCTACACAGCCCTGAGGACCAATTGAAGTAGGTGTCAGTAGGGGCGGCCTTACCTCAGAGGCCGAGCGAAGTTTATTGGAGGTCCTTTCGCAAGAATGTGGACATCTTCGCATGGTCACCCGATGATATTACCAAAATGGAGTGCTCCATTGAATACAAGCTGGAGGTGTGTCCCGATGCGAAGCCAGTCAAATAGTGAATGAGGCGAATGTCCCTCGATAGGCAATAGGCTACTAAGGTAGAGGTAGCTAAACTAATCGTTTTCAGCATCATTAGCGAAGTGATCCACCCCAAGTGGCTCACCAACCCAGTATTGGTGGAGAAGTCAAATGGCACCTGACGCATGTACGTTGAGTTCACCAACCTCAACAAGGCGTGCCCAAAGGACAACTACCCTTTGCCATGTATTAATCAACTGGTGGACGCAATAGCAGGGAGTAATTTGATGAGCTTCCTCAACACATGCTTCAGATACCACTAGATATGTATAACAAAGGAAGACGAACCGGAGACAAGCTTCATAGTTCCCGGTGGGATATGTTGCTTTGTCAGGATGCCCTTTGGGCTAAAGAACACTAAGGCCACCTTCACCAAGCTTGTCGCCCTCATTCTCACGTCCTAGTTGGGCCAGAACATCAAGGCCTATGTTGATGACGTGGTTGTCAAAAGCATGCGAGTGGCCTCCCATGACGTGGACCTCTAGGAAACATTTTACAATCTCCGATGGGCTGAAATAAAACTCAACCTAGAAAAATGTGTCTTCGGAGTTCATGCAGGAAAACTGCTTAGCTTGCTAGTGTTCGAAAGAGGAATTGAAGCTAACCCCAACAAGAACGATGCTATGATGTCCATATAGGCTCCCAAGACCATCTGAGAGGTCCAAGGCTCGAGGGCTACCTAGCCACCCTCAGTTGTTTTCTCTTAAGGTGGTGGAGTGAGCGCTACCCTTCTTCAAAATATTATGTAGCTCAGGTGATTTTCAATGGATCAACGAGTGTGCATAGGCCTTCAAAGACTTGAAGGAATACCTCGCCAAGCTCCCCAGGCTCATGTGCCCAGCTCTGGAGGCTCCTCTACTAATGTGTCTAGCAATGAAACCCCGTGTAGTCAGCGCTGTGCTCATGCTAGATGAGGGCTCCATCTAATAGTTGGTGTACTACATCTGTGAAGCTCTACAGGGTGCGAAGACACGCTACACCGAGCTCGAGAAGCTAGCATATGCTTTGCCTATGGCTTCATGCAAGCTACAACATTATTTCCTGGTTCACAATGTCATCGTGCCCTCATCCTTCCCCTAGGGGAGATGCTACAAAACAAATAGTCCACGGCCACATGGCAAGTGGGCAGCTGAGGTAGCCCCCTTCTCCATAACCTACATCATGCGTAACATGATAAAGTCATAAATACCAGCGGACTTCATCGCTGAATGGACTCCCACAAGCCAGTAAGCTTGCTAGTCACCTCCAGGGCTAGTGTGGGCCCTACACACGGATGGAGCATACTGCACAACGGGCGTAGGAGTATGGGCCCTTGTAACAACACTTGAAGGGCGAAGCCTAGTGTACGTAGCATGCCTCAACTTCCCTTCGACCAACAACATGGTGGAGTATGAGGCACTGCTATTCAGTTGCCAGAAAGCAAAGCTGCTCAGAGTGTGGAGGGTCCTTGTGCCCACCGGTTCCCGTCTTGTCGCAGGACATATTGACAAATCCTATTAGGTCAAGGACCTCGACCTCACCAAGTATCACGCCGTGGTTAGGGCGAATGAGCAGCACTTCCTAGGGATCATCGTCAAGTCAATGCCATGGTCCAGCAATGCAGAGGTGGATGCCTTGGTGAAAGTTGCTAGCTAGGGACACGAGCCACCATCTGGTGTCTTCTTCAAAGTCTAGCCTCCACGGTGATGCCACAGGAGCAACCGGAGACCTTCCGTGTACTGCACGTCAGCCAGGATGATGATTAGAGATAACACATCTAGCAAGAACCTTTGAACTAGTGGAGGGCATACTCTACAAACATGACATGTGTGCACCGCTCCTACGCTGCCTCTCACACAGGGAAGGCCAAGAACTCCTTATGGAGGTTCACAGTGGCCTATACGGCTCTCACTTTGCCCCTAGGGCCCTCATGGTGAAGGCCTTCCGTTCGGGATTTTACTGGCCGACAGCAGCCTCATATGCCAAAGAGTTGGTCAAGCGATTCTAGTGGACAGAAAGATTTTCCCACACATCATTGGCCCACTACCCTGTGCCCCTAGAGATCACTGATTCATTATCATCACCTATGACTACTTCTCAGAGTGGGTCAAGCAGTACCCCTCTCCAAGATCACCTCCTCAATGGCACAAAAATTCTTGTGACAGAACATCATATGTTGTTTCAGAATCCCCAAAGAGATCACAGCCATAATGGTTTGTAGTTCGACTCGTCGGAATTCCATGCATTCTATGAATGCATGGGCATCAAGGTGTGCTATGCCTCTGTAGGCCACTCACAGTGCGATGGGGCCGTTAGACGTGTAAACAGCACTGATCTTTGATGGCATAAAAAAGTGCTTGGTCGGCCTCCACAAGGGATAATAGTTAAAGGAGTTGCCAAAAGTGCTCTAGTCTATGCACACCATGACCTCACATCCCATAGGCTTCACTCCATTTAAGCTACTCTTTGGGGATGAAGCCATGACACATGAGGAGCTCAAGGCAAAGTCCCATTGAGTATTGGCCTTTGCTTTGCCAAATGAGCATAGCTTTTCGCTCAATCTCATTGACGGAGATGGGGTTCAGGCCACACACAACATTGCTAAGTACCTTCAGATGACCACAGCCTCCTACAATGAAAAGGTCAAGCTGTGCAGCGCCTAGCGGTAGGGGAT
The DNA here is from genome assembly GCA_036346575.1 of Dendrocalamus sinicus. Classification (NCBI taxonomy): domain Eukaryota; kingdom Viridiplantae; phylum Streptophyta; class Magnoliopsida; order Poales; family Poaceae; genus Dendrocalamus; species Dendrocalamus sinicus. The sequence goes on along the minus strand of CM070642.1, from coordinate 13,649,973 downwards.
CTTGTCCTACACAAGGCCCTCTATGTTGCCACCGTAGGCAAGTTGAAGTCTAAGTGGGAGGGGCCCTACATAATCATAGCCTCACTCAGGGCGGGCTCATACCACCTCTCCACCCTAGATGGAGTGGATCTCAAGAACACGTGGAACGACAACTGCCTTCATTGCTACTACACATAACCACCATGAAGGCTCGTGTGCGACACGTGTATAGATTTTGTAAAAGCACACCTGCGCAAATGGGGTCCAACAAAGCACCTTTTTGACCTGAATTTAATGAGCATGCCTCAGCACAAAATAGAGCGCGGAGCACCCAGGGTCCACGCCACTCTACAGAGTATAAATAAACACAGGGACTCACATGCATCCTGGCCTACTTTGTGGAGTATAAATAAGTGTTGGGACCCTTGTGTGTCACGTCCTACTCTATAGAGTATAAAAAGTGCACGGAGTCTCCGGGCTCCATGCCACTCTACGGAGTAAAAATAAGCATTAGGAGCCTTGTGTGTCCCAGCCCACTCTATGGAGTATAAAAATAGCACAGAATCCCCGGGCTTTGCGCCACTCTATGGAGTATAAATAAGTGTCAGAACCCTCATGCCTCCTGGTCCACTCTGTGGAGTATAAATAAGCGCCGGGACACTCGTGCGTCTTGGCCCAGTCTACGGAGAATAAAAAGAGCACGAAGACTTCATGCTTCACTCCATTCTATGGAGTATAAATAAGCACCAGGACCCTCGTGCGTCTTGACCCACTCTATAGAGTACGAAACGAGCATAAAGCCCCCCGGCTCTGCCCCACTCTGCAGATTATAAATAAGCGTCGGGACCCTCATGCGTCCCAACCCACTCTATGGAGTATAAAAAGAGCACAGAACCCCCAAGCTCCGTGCCACTCTGTGGAGTATAAATAAGTGCCAGAACCCTCACGCACCCTAGCCTCCTCTGCGGAGTGTAAATAAGCACTGAGACTCTCGTGCATCTTAGCCCACTCTATAAAGTATAAAAAGAGCATGAAACTCTCAGGCTCCGCTTCACTTTGCAGAGTATAAATAAGTGTCGAGTCCTTGCGCGTTTAGGCCCACTCTACAAAGTATAAAAAGAGCATGGAGCCCTCGGGCTCTGTGCCATTTTGCAAAGTATAAATAAGCATCGGGACCCTCATGCGTCCTGACCCACTCTATAGAGTATAAATAAAAGCACGGAGTTGACGGGCTTCGTGCTACTCCACGGAGTATAAATGTAAGCGTGGGGCTAACGGGCCCGCACCACTCTATGGAGTATAAAAAAGCATCGGGACCCTCGTGTATCCCGACCTACTCTACAGAGTATACATAGAGCACGGGGCCCTAGGGCTTTGTGCCACTCTACAAAGTATAAACAGAGCATGAAGCTAACGTGATACGGACCAGATATTCTCTACTAATTTTGCATTTGCTCCTATCAGTTCATGGGCACAGGTCAAGTTGGACAAAGGAAAGGAACCAGGGCAGCATGAAGAGATGCATGTGTGCATACATGAGAAACTACCTGCGCATGGAATGGATTTTGACTGGTTTGGACTGAATGCAAAGGAGCCAATTCAAAGGAGAGCTGGAGAATGATTCAGATTGATGATAGCCACGGCGCAACAGGAAATCAACTCGGTTTGCTTTTTCTGTGCATCTAGAAATCTCATGAGATCAGGAGTTCGTGCTGGTGCTGATTGCACAGGGCAAAAGGAGAATGAGATAAAAATGGAAACCAACCAATGGAATCAGCAACGGATCAAGGGCGTCAACTCAAAGATGGAATGTGAGAGCATCATTTCCATGCGTGACCAGATTTATCTTGGAGATCAAGGCAATGCTAATTTTGTTAAGCATGCAAGGGGCTTAAAGCCAGCGCATGGATTTCTTCTCTCCGTGCGATCGTGCCTTTCTTTGTGTGACTTGGGGTGGGGCCCACCTGGTGGCCGAAACAAATCGGAGGACAAATTAGAAGATGACGTCCCAAGTAAAATCTGCAGTGTTTGTTTGGAAGGTCATCCGAGATGTAAAAGGGTATGCCTACTATTTTTATTTTAGAATTTTTACTTTCTATCTTTTATGCTGAATTGTTTAGGAAGTCATGAGCATGCAGGCTATATATAGCCATGGTGTGTGCACCATGTAAGGGAGAGCTGAATTTGAGTTTTGTCTCCAAGAGAGAATTAGCCATGATGGCTTGTTAGGGTCCATCTATTACAGATCAGTTCACAAGATTGCTACCTATCGTGTTGTTCCATTGCAAAAGATTGGGCCAATTAAGGATTTAATCTTGTTTTGAGGTTTGATCTGCATCAGATGATGCGGCCCAAATATCATCTACTGATTTTTTGTGTGTCCATTAATTCTTGTGCACATATTGAGGAACACATCAAACACGCGGCCACGAAAGGAGAGAAAGAATCACTAGCACACATGGAGGAAGGATACATGGCTCCTATTGCATTTGTGCATGAACGTGTGCACATGGGAAAACTAGAAGATGGTGTTGTTTTGGGCTCATGTACAGCAGCGCATGGGAAGTGTCCAGTGTGCGTCGTGCATGGCATGTTCGATCTGAATTTGTTTGTGCATCCATGCCTAAACAAGTTGGCGCATGGCATTAACGACTGAGTCATGCATGTAAGTGTCTGCTGCAGTTGACATATGATCCAGGAGGAGGCCAAGCTGTGCATGGAGTAGTTCACAAGCCAGAACTCCATTTGAAAATACACAAACACAAGAATCGATTCCTTTGATCTCCAAGGCAACGTGCTATCTTTCCCAAGTGAATCCACCGGGGAGTTCTACGACTACACATTGCCAAGAGATAAGCAATCAGATAACAAGAAAATAGTCCAATTTAATAGGCAAGAAATTAGGAAGATCGAAACTGCTAGTAGCTAGGCATGGAGTTTGTTTCCATAAGTGTTTGACAAGTTTTTCTATGGGCATGTTTCTTTCTCTCCGAGCCTTGGGATGGGGGCCCCTAGAAGGAAACACAAGTTTTGGCAAGATGATGCACCAGGATTATTTCTATTGAATAGATTCAGTTTTATTTAGAAAGATTAATCCTAAATAAATCATGACCAAGATTAAAAGGCATGTATTATTTTTGGATTTACAATTAATTAGCTTGAGTCTAGATAGATTGTTAGAGCAACTCCAAGAGAAGAGCTAAATCATTTTCTAAAGGTAAATTTGGCTATTATTGGAGAAAAAATGTCTCCAATAGACTCTGTAAATGACTCTCCAAATTTAGTAGCTCTCCATCCCTCCTCCTTCGCTCTCTATTTTTGGATAGCCTACCTCGCTCACCATCCAGCCTCTTGGCGCGGTCGGCGTTTCCTTCCCGCACGTTGCGCCCCATTCCCGCGCGTACGCGACCCACCGCGCGCCCTCTAGTTTAGATAACCTGTTGGAGTAGTCTTGTTTTTTTGGGTGAGATTCATTTTAGAGAATAGCTAAATCACTAAATTTAGATACTTCTTTTGGCTAATCTCTTGGAGTTGCTCTTAGTAGCTTGCTTATCTCATCTGAGTCCTAGTTTAATTAAACAATTTGTTAGGTCGATTGGGCCATTAAGTTCCAGTCTTACGTATGAATATATATAGCCAAGTCTATGCATTATTTGAGGGGGGAAGTTATGTAATTTTCTTCCATGAGAATAGAAAAGGCCGAGATGGCTAGTTGTTGAGTGATCATGTGTTCCTGAGAAGCCGAGTAGGGCTATATTTTGGCTACGTGAGTTCAATCTTGTAGATGGGAATTTGCAGGCTGAATCCTTGTGATTCCCTCTTTCAGTTCATGTTCATTCTTGAGCACAAGTTGGAGTTATTTTTGGTATAGTTTGCATATGTTAAATCATGCTAGTTATTGTATCTACTACTGTTGTTCCACTATGAAAGATCAGGCTACGTAAGGATTTAATCTCATTTTGAGGTTTGATCCGCATCATTTGGAATCAGAGCTTTCGTTGCTTATAGTGGATTTGCTGCTCTTCTATGGCACCAATGGAGGAGAGCCCCACCTCGGGGTTCAATGTATCGCTGAAGATGGAAGACTTGAAAAAGCGTTGCTAAAGTTGAAGGAATGAGAAAAGCATCAAGAGGAGCTTGGAGCAAAATTTTCTCTTTGCTCCAAAATTTAAAAGAAGATGCACAAGATGCAAATCGTCCAGCTACAACTGAATTAGTTGATGAGGTGAACCATGAAAAAACTAAGACATGACTTCGCATCTGAGACATCCACTAGCCACGTTGGATTTGGGTTGAAGATGTGGTCAAGTAAGAGAGCAGATCAAAACCGAGGATGGTTTCGCTTGAAGAAGGGGAGGATGATGTGGCCTAAATATCATCTACTAATTTTTTTGTACATGTCTATTAATTCTTGTGCACATATTGAGAAACACATTAAACACGCAACCACGAAAGGAGAGAAAGAATCACTAGCACACATGGAGGAACTCTACAAAGTATAAATAGGCACAGGGACCCTCATGCATCTTGGCCCACTTTGCGGAGTATAAATAGAGTGCGGCCACTCTACAGAGTATAAATAAGTGCCAGGACCCACATGCGTCCTGGCCCACTCTATAGAGTATAAATAAAGCACGGAGCCCTGCGGGTATAAATAGAGCATGGAGTGGACTATAAATAAGCAATGGGACCCTTGCATATCTTGGACTACTATCAACACTTCCGCTGGAGTTGTCAAAGATGTGCCCTTTAGCGGGGTCCGCTTGGGGTATGAGGCCCTCTAACACCTGCATCTTCTTCAATAGCTCAGTTGCTAGTCATGTGAACCCACTAGGTCATCGAAAGGGTGGGGGACGGAGCACATGCGATACCATCTTGTCCTATCAACAACTTCATCGAAGCTTGTCTGAAGGGTGGGCGACAAAGCATGTGTGATGCTAACTCATCCTACCACCGGCTTCACCGACGCTAGTCCAAATGCTGGGGAACGGAGCATGCATGATACTAACTCATCCTACCCCTGACTTCGTTGATGATCGTCTGAAGGGTGTGGGGACAGAGCGTGTGCAATACTAACTCATCCTACCATTGACTTCACTGATGCTAGTCCGAAGGGTGGGGGACAGAGCTCACACGAAGCTGACTTCGCTTTATCATTGACTTCATCGATGCTCATCCGAAGGGTAGGGGATGGAGCGCGCGTGATACTAACTCATCCTATTGTTGACTTCGTCGATGCTCATTTAAAGGGTGAGAGACGAAGCGCATGTGATACTAACTCATCCTACCACTGACTTCGTTGACACTTATCCAAAGGGTGGGGGGCAGAGTGCACGTGAAACTGACTTCATTTTGCCTTTGACTTCATTGGTGCTTGTCCAAAGGGTGGGGGACAAAGTGCAAGCAACACTCCAAATTTGACGACTCCACACACAAGCAGCACATGATAGATACATACATATATATATTTCATTAACACAAACAAATGTTCATACATAACAGGGGTGCGCAAAGTCAATCACCTTCATCAGAGCTCTCAATCTTTATATAAGCATCTAGGTAGCCATGTGGCAAAGGACAAAATTTTTTCCAAAAGTGCATAGACTCCACCCAATTCTAGTGACGAAGACCATGGCAGAGAAGGTGTTTTGCAATGGAGGGTTGGTCTTCATCAAGTACCAACCCAGACAAGACACAGTAACCACCGAGCAAAGTGAATAGGTGAATCAAGCAAAGGATAAACACATTCCCTGAAAGAGGCAATACTTCGATACAAGGCATGTTCGCCAACATCACAAAAATGCAAAAAAAGACCCAAAGGTATGCTACACTACACCCAGTGACCTATACACCACGATAGAGGTGAAAGGGTGAGACGGGCCTCACACCTACCAATGGATCTTCATAGTGGCCACACCAGAGGTACATCAGAGGGTCAATTCTTTGAGCCATGTTCTCACCTCCATAGCCACTCCAAGGGAATGCTGAATTGACACCTTCGTAGTAGCCTCACACAGGAATCCCCAAGGTGTTTGTGGAATGTGTGAATGGAGCACCTTGTCATGTGAATCATGTGCGTCATCATTGTGTTTCCTGGGGGGAGGTCCAGCCGTGGGTCTGGTAGCTCTCCCACGTGCTGACACCCTTGGACATGCAGCAAGCCAAGGAGTATCTGTGCTATGACCTACGAGCAGTGGTCTCGTACGCACGAGCTGTCCTTAGAGAGAGCACCGATGCTTCTCATATGCATCGAATGCTGCTCTAAAGGTCCTTCGGCTTGTGCGAGTCTTGTGGGACTTCAACCATGAGATCCATCAGTGAGGCTTCTAGGGATTGCATGGCCTCCCACACCACCACTGCAGACTGGTCATGGAGGCAATGGTCGTCCACCACCTCTGATTACAACCGACCCTTTTCCTCCTCAAGAGCAGCAAGCTGTTGTAGGAAGCTTTATCTTTCCTCTGTGGCATGGGTGATGGCCTGTGTGATAGCCGCATGCGCAGTGGCTAGGGCCTTCACACCCTCTGACTCAAGGAAGTGGATGCAATCCTCATACTCAGCGTCTAGGACCATCGCCTCATCCCTGGCCTTGCAAGCAGTGGTAAGCGCTGCTTGGGCATCCTCCTCAGCCTTGTGAAGCATGCTAGATTTGGCTTGGGCTGTGTTCTGTTGCTCCTATAGGCTTGATGCCTCCCAGAGTGTGGTCGTCTATAGCACCCGTGTGACGACAACTGTCTACAAGGTGCATATGATACACCCATAGTAAGTAGTTAAACTGAAAAAGGGGAGGCCCGTTTTACCCTCACCTTGTTGGCCTCTAGGTCCATGAATAGGAGCTCCATACTATACAACTGGAGGGCCCTTTAGTGAAGGGCTAGGTCCACACACTCTGCCATCACATGAAGCGAGTGAAGTGCCTTCTGCTGGGGGACAAAGTCACCCAAGGACAGCCACCTCGACTGTGCACACACGACCTCTATCGTGCTAGTACAGAAAGCTTCCTCCATGCTCGCAGCACCTCCAATGCTGGTCCACAAGGCGCCCTCTACACCAAGGATGACTTCAAGCCTTCGGGCAAGCTCTTGGACAGACGGTTGCTGCTCCACCGCCAAAGAAGGGGATGCCACTGATAAGGGTGATAGTGTAAGCGAGCATAACGAGAATAGTTGCATGAAGTCCTGAGAACAGAAAGAGAAACTCAAACCTAGAACATGCTAGCTGGAGCTGGGCATGGGTGCACCATCTTCACCTTGCGCAATGTTCCCTCCGCGAGGAGTCGTCCCCGAAGGATGTACTGGGTCGACCATAGGGGGTGGAGGCATGCCAACCTCAGAGCTAGAATCCTTGTCCAGCATGCCCACATAAATGTGAAACCCCATCTCCAACGCTATAGCAGGGCCTCTAGCTAGGCGCGCTTTGCAGGATGGCCCGATGAGGTCAAGGGAGTAGGCTGAACAGGTGCAACGAAGTCATCAGGGCGGGCAATGAAGGGTCCGCAGCATTGCTTTCAAGCACACCAGACTCACGTGTGCCTGGATTAGTGTAGGAAGGCCCTTGTCCATATCTGCATCATGCCCCATGTCATGTGCCACATTAGTAGGTACTCCTTCCTCTGTGTTCGAATTGTGCATGTTGATAACGTGCAGATTGGCGCTGTCATCATCGTTGGGGTTATAGTCATCATCATCGCTGTTGACCTTGTCGCCCCGACCTTCTCCACTTTGTAGTCACCAAGCTTGCTAAGTTTGTCTTGGCTGGTGCCAAGCCGAAGATAGGGGCATGGTCACGATAGCCAAGGGTGAACCCTCGCGTGCGTCGGGGTGTTCACGGCCTAAACCATCCTCATCATCATGGTTGCTTGTGTTGTAGGAGCGGCTACCACTCGTGGCAGGCAAGGGGCACTTGGGCACAGTGAGGCCAAAGGCTTCGCACATACAGTTGATGCGCAGGCCACCCGACATGTCCGATGCTTGAAGACTATGCTCCTTGAAGATATAGGGCCCTAGGAACATAGCCGTTGTGGCTCCACCTTTGCCAACAAAAGAATTTCATGCACTCACAGTTAGCCAGTGGGGGTGCTTACAAATGATGCCAGTACCACACTGCAAAAACTTACCAGGTCCTATGGTCTTTGCCTGCATCATCAGCGAAGGTCGGATGTCGCCAATCTAAGCGGGGCCTGTTTTTAGTCCTATCATCAGGCCATCAAAGACATATGGAACATGCAAAACTCCTGGCACAGTCGTGCATGCTCACATGAAGCGCGACTGCGAGGAGCCTTTGGACACACGTCTCGTCATCCTAATCAAGCTTCACGTGGGTCGACTGGACAAAGTCCATGATGCGCCTGGTAAAGTGAAGGCTGATGTTATGCTCAATCTTGTGGTAGAACCACTTCTGCAACTAGCGATGCTCCCCATTTATCTGCATCGAATTTAGGGAAGCCCTTTGAATTAGCGGCGTGGAGCTACAAGCTAACACTACAAAGGTTAGAATATTGACTATTGCCCACGCGCTTAGGTTGACATCACGCATCATGTAGTGATGCAAAGACTGGGGCGCTGGCGAGGGTGCCCTCCAAACACACTGCCTAGGAGTAGATGGTGAGATGGGCAATGGTGTTCGACATCAGCTACTGAAGCTCTAGCTCATACAACCAGAGTAGGTTGCCCATGAAGCATGGCATTGAAGTAGGCAGCAAACACCAGTGCCTCACCCTCCCACGGATGTGACATGATCTCATCGCTATTAGGGAGGTGAATGTCCTCATGGGATGAAATCTTCCCATCGCGCATGAGGGACTCCACCAGTTCATCTGTCGCGAGTGATGGACCAAGTGTGTTCACAAACACACCGCTGACCTTCTTTGATGCCTTCAAGCACTTGCCGATGGTGGCCTCGAAATGCTCATCTCTATTGATGTGGCTAGTCAATGGTACTGACGAACCATTGCGACCGTTGTGGTCACTTCCATGACCCATACCAAGAAGAAAACATGAGGCAGGGAGAAGGTGAACACTGAAACCTCAACGAAGAACAAGCAACGCTGATGAGAAAGATCACAAGCAACAACAACCAGGTGATAGAGAAAGAGGCAGCAAATAGCCAGAAGTACATAATGCGATAGTGACATTTAATGCCGGCATGGTGGGCATGAAAATCTAGGGGATGTGCACGACGTCGTAACTGGCGTGACAACCCATGTCGCATGACCCAAAGAGAAATATCCACCACGTGTGACATGGTCTTGGTTGTCACACGCACCAACTCTATCGGCAACAATCAGGCGGGAATTCGAAGAGGTGATGATTCAATGGGCCGAAGGAAAGGTGGGGGTCAATTAAGTAACAAGTGATATGGTCTTGACCCATAGAAATCGAGACCTTGCAACTATGAGAGGCTACTATTGGGTAAGTGGCCCCCACCTTAGCCCAGTCAGCCCATTGCGCCAAGAGGCCTAGTAACCATGTGACAATGTGGCTGGCCCAAGAGAGCTATCACAAGGGAAAGAACGTGATTACCTCTACAATTGTAGATCCAGATAGAGGTGTTTATATAAGCAACCTTCTCACGGCTGTAAATATGTGCCTCAAGGCGCCAAGTGTCGATAGAGACTCATTTTTCTAGAGATAAACTTATGTAATGCATACACATATTATAATTTCTTTTACCCTTTTTATAGGGATAATGCAATTTTATAATGGTTAACTGTGGTGATGCGACCTGTGGAGACCAAAAGCTCTTGGATTTTAGCGAAGACCGAGTGATCAATCGTGCCCAAATCACGGATGGAACAAACCTAGCTAACAGACTGGGATATATGTGAGCATTGAGCAGTACGTACTGCTTCTAGCTCGATCGATTCAAATAGCATCATCACCATGTAAACCGTGTCCGTTTCTCCCGGAACAAAAAACAAGTACACTCGTAGGGTTGTCGGACGTTAGTGTATCTATGGATGTTGGTGAGGGTACATTACATCTGCTCTAAGTCCAAACTACGACTAAACATGCATGTATCTGTAGCTGTTCGATCTTACTACCAACTGTGCAGATCCAGCTACAAGGCAAATAATTATATATAGCTAGTCTTGTAGGGTCGTTAGGGAGAGGAAGTTCCGTACTTGGACAACGTTTAATTGGCTGTGCATCCCATAATTCCACGTTTAGCCAGATCAGCAATACCTAGCTTGCACAATATCTATTATATATTAAAAGCACATGACATATTACGGCTATTAAGAAAAAATAAGCCAAAAATTATCAAAAATAGGGGGAAAAAATCTGGGCCTTGGTTAGATGGACCCTAATTAAAACTGAATTATAGCTATGTTATTAAAACATCTAATCTTTAATCTAGTAGCCCCAGATTAAGACTCTGTTCTAAACAGCTTCTAACTTTAGAAGCCAAAAGCCATTTAAAATGTGTTGGTTTCTTAATGTGGTTTTTTTTCATTTTTTCATTTTTCCTTTGCATTGTCTATAGAGATATAATGGTGTTTTCAATTTTCAATTTTTATTTCCTTTAATCGAATATATCAAAACAAACTAATAGCTAATATAGTTTCATTTCAATCAAAATCCACGTCATTTTTGAATGGAGCCTAAGCTGAAATATACCAACCATTAGATGGAAGTACTTAATTAGAGAGATATATGTTAATTTGTGATTTAAAAACTAAAGAGATGATAATCCAAGCCTTAGTATGCACTAGGAAATAAGAAGGGCGGTGGAAACAACTAATGCATTGGTGGGACCATGCTGGCACGCCATCTTCTTTTCACGGGGCACCACGCACAATCGATCAACACATATACACACAACAATGCCACAAACATAAACATGCTGTAGGGCTCGGTCAATCATCTCAAACTTCCATGCCCATACATGCATGGTTGCATCGCGGTGCAAACGAATCATGCAGCTCTTGTGTTCCTCTTTGTTTTTCTTTTTACATTATTATCGAACTTTCAATTACTTTTATTTTTTTTCTATAAATTGGTGTTCTATGATGATCATATAAATTGGTCAAATCAATTATAGAAAGCCATACAAAATTATGAATGATTAGCATCATGATAAGAACCAGTGAGATTAATTCAACCTATTTTCTAAGCTTTTAGGCTAGAAATTCCCAGCTAGAGATGGCATCGAACGCAAATAGATATAATAGTAAGAATATGAGCATTGCGTCTCGATACATGATGCCAGCGGTGCATAACAATGATGAACCGACGAAAGTACACTGAACATAAATATTCAAAACGATATTTTTTTCAGGAATAAAAAAATGACTTTACTCTTCCCAGAATATGAAGAATTTGTGGTGAAAGAAGTAACAATATCCTCCGTCCGTGCTGCGGGATGAAGAGCCAGCGAGGCCCGAGGTCGCGGAGCTCGCAGTGCAGGGGTGTCACCTTCTACCGGAGGACTGGCCGCTGGGAGTCGCTCTTTGTTACTCCGCCGTCGCCGTCTCTCATGCGTACATGCGTGGGGGCGGCGTTGTCGCCCGCGTGGAGCGGCGTCAAGGAGGTGTGGCGGCGTCTTTGCAGCCCGCCAGTGGCGATCAGCCTCGTCCTCGCCGAGGTTGCCGGCCAACGGCATGTGGCTCCAGCGTGCTGGCGCCGGGATCTGGTAGAGCGTGGGTGCTGGTCGCTGGAGCCTTGCGTGGGTCTGGTTGGAGGCCGGTTGCTGCGCCTGGCGATGGTGGTTGGCTGGTGGTCCTGTTGTGCGACAGACGGTTTGGTTGCTGGGTGCTTAAGGCATCCCGCGGTGACCGGTGAAGGATATGATGGACTCCGGAGTGTTGGTGGAAGTCTTTTTTGCGTGTGGGTAGTACGTGGGGTGCTGTGGAGGTGCTGGCGAAAGCATTGCCGGTGTTTTTATCGGTCCTGATAACGATGACGCCTTCGGGCGCCATTTTCTTTCTGGAGGTGTTGTCTTGGCATTCCACAGCTCTCATGTGCTCTGATCTCCAGGTGAAATCCTTGCCTCGGTGAGGCGGGCGGCGTTGGCGATTCTGGTCGTCTCGTTGGAGGCGTCGCCTAGTTGGAGGCGTCGCCTAGGAGGTCCTTCTTCGCACAAATTAGACCGAAGTTTGGATGGCGCAGTCGGTGGAGGATAGGGTCTTGGTTGAAAGCAAGGACGGAGAAGAAGCTCTGAAGCGTAGTCTTTCTAGCTTTTTTTTCATAGTTCTTAAGCTCTCTTTCTTGTGGTTGTATGCTCCTCAGTTATGAGGCTTTGAGCCTAAGAGCTCGTGTAACCGTTGGCTGTATATATCCCTCGTGGATATAGAGGCCAGATTTTATATCCTTTATCTAAAAAGTAACTTAAGAAAAATCTCAATTGAAACATGAATACCCAAATTCTAAGCCATAACTAGAATTGATATCGAAATATAAATAAAATAATAGTACGACTAACAGCGCATATGCATGCGTGGGTCATTTGCCTAGGAAACAAAATTGATAATGTATGATGCATTTATTCTGTCCTTGGAGTGGTATGCTAGAAGATAGAAAGTATGGAATTTTGTGTAGTTTTGGCTCCAGTAGCGTTTATTTTGTAAATGTAGCTGTTGTAGTAATTTTTTTTGCGAAAGTAGCCCTTCTATAGCGCGGAAGCATTGGTTCTTGACACGTGGGGTTCACCATGCACCCAGAACGTGGAATTTACTAGCTACGTAAGCGCGGCGACACGCCGCGCTAGCTACCGTGTAGACCGAAGCAAAAAAGACGATAATTCATGGGGAGTTTTTTTAAAAAACGAGGACGCATACGTAATTTCAGAAAAACCAAAGGTCTTTTTTGCAAAAAAATCGAGGACCTGTAAGGACCTATACGTAACTAAAAAAGGACCCATACATAATTTTAAAAAACCACGGGGCGCTATCCAACAAAAGATACGCAATTTTAGTGAAGCGTAGGGTGCTTTCTGAAAAAAAACCTGACAGGGATTTTTGCGATAATGAAGGACCTTTACGTAATTTCGAAAAATACAGGGACTTTTTTTGCATAAAAAGTGACATGGCTACGGTGGGGAGCCGGGAATCCCCGGCTATAACATAGGGATTATTCCTGCACTCCCTAAGCACAGGACACGAGCACGTAGGGCCCGCCCTACGCTTTTGCTGCTTTGCGCGTGGGCCAGTGCTTTCCGCGCTTCCGCACTGCGGAGACGGCAGCCACCTCGGCTGGTGCATGTGAATGGTCCACTCAAATGTAAGGTTAGAACTTGCAGCGAAAGACCATGCAATTCACAAATAAGAAATGGATTTATGTACGCGCAAAGCAGCAAAAACACTGGGCGGGCCTCACGCTGCTCATTTTGGACATCTCAGAGTACGAAGCACGATGGATTTATGTTGTAGATGGGAGTAGTAGCACTGTAGTAAATATGTTGTAGTACTGTAGCAAAGCAGCAAAAGCGTCGGGCGAGCCCTACGTGCGCGTGTTCCACGCTTGGGGAGTGTGGGAATAAATTCCGCACTCCGGGTGCGAGGTAACCCCGTGACAAGCACCAATGCTACGATGGCTACATTTGGAAAAAAAATGCCACTGGGAGCCAAAATTACACAAAATTCGAAAGAATGAATCAAGTATTGGTTAAACATGATCCTTCTGTTCCACAATATGTAAACAACAACAAACAAACAATAACAACAACAAAGCCTTTTATCTCAAACAAGTTGTGGTAGGCTAGAAATAAAACCTTCTCAAGATTAAAGAGAAATGAGCCTTGAAATAAAATGTACCATACTAAAACCCTAAGCTGTACAACTTGCTATCTGAGCCAATAGCCTAAAATACTATCTCTAACGTTCTTATGATTCCGGTACGTGGACCGCTAACTTCCATATGCTCCTATCCAAAGCTAATTCTTTAGATACATTCCAATCCCTCAATTCTCTTTTAATTGCTTCCTACCACGTCAATTTTGGTCGACCTCTGCCTCTTCTTACATTTTCAGTATGTCTTAAAATTTCACTACGTACCGGTGCCTCAGGAGGCCGTCGTTGAAGATGTCCGAACCATCTCAAGCGATATTGGATAAGTTTCTCTTCAATTGGTGCTACCCCCACCCTATTACGTATATCATCATTGCGGATGCGATTCCGCCTTGTATGACCATAGATCCACCACAGCATCATCATCTCCACTACACTCATTTTCTGTATATGTTGTCTTTTAGTCGCCCAACATTCTGCTCTATATAGCATTGCGGGTCTGATTGCCATCCTATAGAACTTACCCTTTAACTTTTAAGGGACTTTTTTTGTCACACAGGACACTAGATGCTTGGCGCCATTTCACCTACCCTGCTCTTATCCTGTGGCTCGTGTCTTCATCAATCTCACCGTCCCACTGTAGCATCGATCCCAAATAACGGAACGTGTCCTTCTTAGGCACTACTTGTCCATCCAATCTAACATCTCCATTATCTACTCTAGCACCACTGAAATCACACCTTCATATACTCAGTTTTAGTCCTACTAAGTCTAAAGCCCATCAATTTTAAGGTCTTCCTCTATAACTTGAGCTTCCAATCAACACCTATCCTACTCTCATCAATCAGCACCACATCATCAGCAAAAAGCATACACAAGAGATATCTCCTTGTATATCCCATGTGACCTCGTCCATCACTAGGGTAAAAATGTATGGGATCAACGCTGACCCTTGGTGTAGTCCTATTTTAATGGGAAAGTTGTTAGTAACACTACCACATGTTCTGACATTAGTCACGACATTTTCGTACATGTCCTTAATTAGGGTAATATATTTTGTTAGAACTCTTTTCTTTTGCACATGACATTTCTTGGCACTTTGTCATAGGCTTTCTCCAAGTCAATAAATATCATATGAAAGTCCTTCTTTTGCTCCCTATGCCTCTCCATCAACTGTCGTAGCAAGAAAAACGCCTTCGTGGTCGATCTCCCAGGCATAAAACCAAATTAGTTTGTCGTCACGCTGGTCACTTTTCTTAAACGACGCTCAATCATTCGTTCCCAGAGCTTCATTGTGTGGCTCATGAGCTTAATTCCTCTATAATTAGTACAACTTTGAATGTCTCCTTTATTTTTGAAAATTGGTACTAATGTGCTCCTCCACTACTCGTTTGGTATTTTGGTCAACTTAAAAATGCTATTGAACAACTAGTTAGCCAAACTATCGCCACTTCTCGTAGGTATTTCCACACCTCAAAAGGGATGTTATCAGACCCCAACGCCTTAACTCCGCCTATGTAGTTTTCTCCGTAGCCTATCCCAAGCTAGGAAAAAGAATGAGAGTTGTGTTAGGCTTGGCAAGTCAATGTAAAATTAATGCTGTTGTGGCTACTGGCCAAACAGTAAAGAAGGGGACTCATAGAAGAGGAAGAGGAAGAGGAGAGCCAGATCTGTGGGAGAGTTGGTAAGAATGAGAGGATGCCCCTCCTCCTGCCCCTTCTAGGGGTTTATGTACATGAGTGGGTAGAATGGGAAATCCTCATTCTACCCCTTAGTGCTTACAAAGGATGAGGGTACATTGGTATATTTACATGGGTATATTCCTCTACACTATAGGGCCTATTACATATTAGGCCAGTTGCAAGGCCCAGTTACGGGGGGTTGGGCCACCCCCACAACAGTACTCCTCGACAGCAAGCGCAGAGGTCCCGATGGGTGAGCTGACGTGCCAAACTATCCCAGCCCCCCGTTCCCCGACAGCAAGCACGAGGGTACCGACTAGCGAGCTGATGCAACTAGTAGCTTGCAGGCCCCTAAGGTAATGCCTACGAAGCGGTCCACGGAATCCCACACCGAAGCAAGGTCATCCAGTTGAGGCAACGCCTACAAGGCTAACAACGAAGTCATCGCCGCCCCGCCGAGGCGATGACTATAAGGTGGGCGGCGAGGCGCTGCTCCGAAGCTGAGTCGTCCTGCCGAGGTAGTGCCTACAAGCAGGACGACGAAGTCCTGCGCCGGAGCCGAGCCGTCCTGTCGAGGGGATGGCCTACTAGGCGGACAGTGAAGTCACGCTGCTCCGCCGAGGCGATGCCTTCAAGGCGGGCGACGAGGCACTGCACTGAAGCTGGGTCGTCCCACCGAGGCAGTGCCCACTAGGCAGACGACGAAGTCCTGCGCCGAAGCCGAACCGTCCCACTGAAGCATGGCCTACTAGGCGGATGGCAAAGTCGCGCCGCCCCGCCGAGGCGATGCCTACAAGGCGGGGCGGCGAGGCGCTGCTCTGAAGCTGTGTCATCCCACCGAGGCAATGCCTACAAGGCGGACGAGGAAGTCCTGCGTCGGAGCCGAGCCGTCCCGCCGAGGCATTACCCACTAGGCGGATGGCGAAGTCGTGCCACCCCGCCGAGGCGATGCCTACAAGGCGGGCGATGAGGTGTTGCTCCGAAGCTGTGTCGTCTCGCCGAGGCAGTGCCTACAAGGCGGATGACAAAGTCCTGCGCCAAAGCCGAGCCGTCCCACGGAGGGATGGCCTACTAGGCAGACGGTGAAGTCGCGCCGCTCCGCTGAGGCAATGCCTACAAGGCGGGCGGCGAGGCACTGCTCCGAAGCCGAGTCATCCCGCTAAGGCAGTGCCTACCAAGCGGATGATGAAGTCCTGCACCGGAGCTAAGCCGTCCCGCCGAGGCAGTGCCTACCATGCGGATGACGAAGTCCTGCACCAGAGCCGAGCCGTCTCGTAGAGGCATTGCCTACTAGGCGGACGGCGAAGTCGCGCCACTCCGCCAAGGCGATGCCTACAGGGCAGACGGTGAGGCAATGCTCCGAAGCTGAGTCGTCCCGCTGAGGCAGTGCCTACCATGCGGACAACGAAGTCCTGCGCTGGAGCCGAGCCGTCCCGTCGAGGCAAAACCGCTGCAAAAACTCACGCCTGCGGAGGGCGGGCGCGAGTGGCGTAGGCCGAGGGCGCTATGCACGCAGAAGTAGGGAAGCGGGGTTGCCGTTCCCCTACCTTCAAAAACTCGTGCCCGCGGAGGGCGGGTGCGAGGGGCGTAGGCCGAAGGCGCTACGTGCGTGGAGGTAGGGAGGTGGGGCCGCCATTACGCTACCTTCAATAACTTGTGCCCGCGGAGAGCGGTGTAGGCCGAGGGTGTGTGGAGGTAGGAAGGTGGGGCCGCTGTTCCCCTACCTACGAAAACTCGCTACATGCACCGAGGCAGGAAGACAAGGGGAAACCGCTGTTCCCCTACCTTCAAAAACTCATGCCCGTGGAGAACGGGCGCGAGCGGCGTAGGCCGAGGGCGCTACGTGCACCGAGGCAGGGAGGCGAGTTGAAACTGCCGTTCCCCTTTCTTCGAAAACTCGCACCCGCGGAGGATGGGCGAGAGCGGCGTAGGCTGAGGGCGCTACGCGCACTGAGGCAGGGAGGTGAGGTGAAACCGCCATTCCCCTACCTTTAAAAACTCGCGCCCGCGGAGGGCAGGCGCGAGCGGCGTAGGCCGAGGGCGTTACGCACGCGGAGGTAGGGAGGTGGGGCCGCCGTTCCCCTACTTTCAAAAACTCATGCCCGCGGAGGGCGGGCGCGAGGGGCGTAGGCCAAAGGCGCTATGTGCGCGGAGGCAGGGAGGCGGGGCCGCCATTCCGCTGCCTTCAAAAACTCGTGCCTGCAGAGGGCGGGCGTGAGCGGCGTAGGCCGAGGGTGCTACGCCTGTAGAGGTAGGGAGGCGGGGCCACCGTCCCCCTACCTTCAAAAACTCATGCCCACGGAGAATGGGCACGAGCGGCGTGGGCTGAAGGCGCTACACACACCGAGGCATGGAGGCGAGGTGAAACTGCCATTCCCCTACCTTCAAACACTCGCGCCCGCAGAGGGCGGGCGCGAGGGGCGTAGGCCGAAGGCGCTATGCACACGGAGGTAGGGAGGCAGGTCCGCCGTTCCCCTACCTTCGAAAACTCACGCCCGTGGAGGCCGGGCGCGAGCGGTGTAGGCCAAGGGCGCTACGCGCGCCGAGGCAGGGAGGCGAAACTGTCGCTTCCCTACCTTCGAAAACTCGCGCCCCGCGGAGGGCGGGTGCGAGCGGCATAGGCCGAAACAGGTTATCCAGGGGATGCGCCGCTACAGCGATGCACGCCCTGGTGGGACGCGCGAAAAGGCGTGATATCCAGGTGGTGCGGCGCTAAAGCGATGCACTCCTTGGTGCAACGCGCGCGAAGGCTCGATATCCAAGTAGTGCGCCGCTAAAGCGAGGCACTCCCTGGTGTCTCGGCCATCGTGCAATTTTTATACTCCGTAGAGTGCACGCGGGGACAACATCCACGTCTTATTTATACTCCGTAGAGTGTGTGGGAATAACATCCACGTCTTATTTATACTCCGTAGAGTGCGTGAGAACAACATTCACGTCTTATTTATACTCCATAGAGTGCGTGGGAACAACATCCACGTCTTATTTATACTCCGTAGAGTGCGCGCAGGGGCGTCCCCCCGCGTGTCTTATTTATACTCCGTAGAGTGCGTGGGAACAACATCCACGTCTTATTTATACTCCGGAGAGTACGCGTAGGGACAACATCTGCGTCTTTCTTTTTTTTATACTCCAGAGAGTACGCGTAGGGACAACATCCACGTGTGCGCGGGAACAACATCCGCGTATTTTTTATAAATCCGGAGAGTACGCATAGGGACAACATCCACGCGTGCACGGGAACAACATCTGCGTCTTTTTTATATTCCGGAGAGTACGCATAGGGACAACATCCACGCGTGTGCGGGAACAACATCCGCGTCTTTTTATACTCCGGAGAGTACGCGTAAGGACAACATCCACGCGTGCGTGGGAACAACATCCGCGTCTTTTTTATACTTCAGAGAGTACGCGTAGGGACAACATCCACGCGTGCGTGGGAACAACATCCTAATCTTTTTTATACTCCGGAGAGTATGTGTAGGGACAACATCCACGCGTGCGCGGGAACAACATCCGCATCTTTTTTTATACTCCGGAGAGTTGCTCGATGCAGAGTCGAATGTCGGCATCACGGACTCTGGAGCAAAGACCCGTGTTGCGAAGTCCTTCATATGAGCGAAGTAGCCTCCGATGTTGAGGACGCACCATGCATGAGTGTAACATCCCAATTTTTGGAATGTTCGAAAAATGTGAAGAATTCAAAATTTTATTTGCATCTTATTAACATTTGACATTTTTGCCGAAACCTTATTTGGATTTTCCAAGTTTTGCGTTGAGCAAATGATACCTGAAGTTAATTATCGAACACACAATACGTAAACATGACAATAAAAGATACCAAATAATTTTAAGTGAGAGTTTAATCTCTAAAGAAACTTAAATTCTATTTAATTAATTAGATCAAAGCTTTATCTAAAGATCAGAGAAAGAGAATAATTAAAATCAAGCATTTATTCAAGTTTAGCTCAACCATCATACAAAAAGGAGAGTTTGACCTAAAATTTTAAATAACGATAGGTGAGTTCAAACCTCGAGAAAGTAAATCAAAAGCTTATTACTAAATCAAAACATGGTTTATGAATTACTAAAGTGGAAATAGCTGAACTAAAAATATAGGTTTAAATTGAAAATCCAAAATTATAAAATTTTGCTCAAGCCTCCTTTCTTTTCTGTTTCTTCATTTCCTTCTTCCTCTCTATTACATGTGGGGCCCCTTCTTTTTCTCTCACTCCCTCTCTCTTTCCCCCTTCTCTCCCCTGCCCACTGGACCCCAGCCCTGCGCGCCTCCCCTTTTTCTTTTCCCCCTGCGCCACATGCCTGCCTCTTCTTCCATTCTTTTCTCCTTCATCCTCCTTCTTCCATGGCTGGGCAACCTCCACGTCGCCTCTCCTCCTCTCCTCTCTTTCTCCCGTGCGCGTGCGCTGCTCCTCTGACTCCGTCGTAGGCACCAGCAGCGCGCCGCTCGACCCATCCCCTCGCCCTGCACTGACGCACACCGAGCCCTGCGCCTCCGGTCTTTGCCCTGCGGTCTTCCGTCGCCACTCAGCTCCACCCGGTCCGTAGACTCCGCCCGGTCTCCCGCTACTGCACCTCCCCGCCTTTGCCGCTATAAGAACCCCGCAACCCCATTGCTCCACTGGCTCTTTCCCCTTCCCCTCGGCCTTCTCCCGCGCATGGGCGATGCCGCTGCCTACGCCCATTGCCTCCTCTCCGTATTCCGCCCTCCGATGAGCCCCTCCAAAATCGAGCGCATTCCTCCGTGCCACCACCCCCCAGCTACTCCCCGTCCAAATGAATTGGAAAGCGCTGCGCCGAGATCGCCGCACGGCCTTCTTCCCCGCATCCGGCCGAAAATCACCGCCGCCAGTGCCACCTCCTCCTCGGCGACCGCCGGACCAATTCCATTCTCCAAGAGCATCCCCAGGTCGCCAGAAGCCCTCCCCGAGCGTCGCCTTGCTCCTTCCTTCACCGTAGCGCGCCGGCCACGGCGACCCCCTCCGCGTCGCCGCCGCGCATGCCGCCAGCCCACCTCAGCAACCTTCCGGCACGACCAACCTCGTGGTGAGAGTCCTAGCACTCATCTCCAGCTCATGCCTCTACTTTCCCCCTCCTCCTTCGCGCCGGCGGTACCGCCCCCTCTCCACCCTCGTCGCCGGCCGCCCCGCGCAGCCGCCCGCCCGCTTCGCCGCTGCTTCGGCCAACCCACCGCCACCCCTAGCTTCCCCATCCCCGGTACAACCCATTTTGCGGGTCACCTCTTCCTCCCCGGCCGCCCCTCGCCGGCGTCATCGCCGCTAGCGTGTGCTGCCACCTCCCCTGTTTCGATCGGTTGGGTGCTAAGCTCTGCCGCGCGTTTGTTCTTTTAATTCAGACACCCTCTTCAGTCACAGAACTGTCGCCTCCCAGTTGGTCAGCAGCGTCATGCGTTAACACATAGATCTGAGTTCGAATCCGGCCGGCCGCACATATTTTCCCCATTTTTTATATTGTAATCTATTTCTGTTTAGGAAAAATGGGAAGTAATCTAGGAAAACTAGTAAATTTAATTAGGACATAAAACAAGATTATTTAATATTTAAATGTGGATTAGTTATCATATATGAATGATTGTGCTCTCATTCCTTATTTTAAACCGACGTATTAGTTAAGGCATTGATAAAAAGAAACAATTTTGGCTAAATATCCAAAATTTAGTAGAGACGCCCTTAAACATAATTAAAATATGTCTTCAATATTTGCCATGCTGTCATTTAATAAATCTTGGAGATAGATTATGCTAATAAATGAATATTAAAAATATGGGACTAATCCACAAATAACACTAAAGTTTATCAGGATAAAGATGAGTTTAATAAATGTTTAATCAAACAACATATGTTAATAACTAATGTGCTTTGGACATCTATTTTAAGGCTTAGGAAAAGTTAGGGAGTTTATGTATGATTTAGATTCGGATTAGGTGTCATGATAAATAATTAGCGTAACTTTAATATTTACATTGTAAATCTAATTATATATTAAGGCTTTAATGAGGAGAAGCAGCCTTTGGATAAATGTATATATTTAATAAAGATGACCCTTAACTAACATATAAGCATATATGCCCAATAGTTAACATGCCATCAATGAACAAACCTCGGTGACCTATTTTAACATAATAGCCCTACGTCATCAAGATTCAAAATAATCTCATCGACATATAAATACTCTAAATTGATCCTGTAACCAATAACACGAGTAATTGAGGCTACATAAAATGTCACCCCATAAAATGCTATACACTTAGACTCTAAAATTAATTCGGTAAGCCAACATGCCCTGAAAAGTAACGTTCGACAAAATAATACCTCCTCATAGGTCCATCCTAACTCATGGAACTTCATTGATAAATATAAAAATAATAAAAAAACTGTTAATAAAAGTATCGTATGCTATTACCAACCTTGCCTCAAATCACCAAATCACCCTTGTTGCCCAGCAGGGTGCCCTCAGCCAGAGGCGAAGGTCAAGATGCAGCGCCCAGCGGAGGCCGGTGCTTCGCATGCGGAGTCCGACGCTGTGCATGCGAAGCCCGAGCGAACGCCAGCACAGGCATCGAAGGGCTTGGTGATGTCCCTGCTGAGGCACTCCTGCTGCGTGCTACCTGGACAGGAAGCACCAGGTGGTCATCGCAGACATGAAGCTCGAAGGGGACCATGCGGACGCGAAGCGAGAGGTGGCCTCCATAGACGTGGAGCTCGAAGGAGACCTCGCGGGCACGGAGCGAGAGGTGGCCTCCGCGGACGCGGAGCTCGAAGGAGACCTCGCGGATACGAAGCGCGGGACGTCCTTCGAGTAGCATAAATCCGAACGGCGGAGCACCTGATGTTCTTTCCTGCAAGCAGCACGTGACTACAAATGCATGGATGGACTGAGGGCTCGAGGAGGGCCGGGTGGTCAGCGGTCAAAGGATCGAACTTTGAGCTCTCTGGGCGGTAGGTTGTTCTGGCGCGTGATCTTGATGATGAACTCGGTGAGCACGACGCAGCAAGTGTCGTTGGTGAAGAATGCCGAGGCGAGCGCGGAGACGGCACAGGTGTAGAAGAGCAGGTCCTTGCCACCCTGGCTTCGCCACGAGAGCGACCGGCCCAGGTGTTTGAACATGTCAGCGTGCTCTAGGTAGACGTGCGGAGGCTCGGCGCAGAGTACACGTAGGCCTCGTCGTGAGGACCTGCGATGATCAGAGCCAGATGTGGGGCGCTGAGCGAAGACGGGTGCGGAGCCAACGGAGGCAAGGCGCAGCGTGCATGGATGGATATTGAGCGCATGCATGGATGGATGCGTAAACTTTCTCATGCATGCATGGAGGGGTACGACTTCGTGCGGAGGCTCGACGTCGTGCAGAGACTCGACGCGGAGGCTCTGACGAGGTAGACATGGGTTGCGATGTGGAGACCGGCACGGTGACCTCGATGTTGCACTTTGGTACTCAAGCAGTAATACTAGTGAAAATCAGCTTTGAAGAAACATGCATCAGTTGCGCATAAACTCATAGTTATCCTGCAATATGGGTTTTCGAGTAGCACTTACAATGGTGGATTGATGGATCTATCAGATCCGCATGGAGACTTACATGCAGAATCGATGGATCTATCAGATCCGCATGGAGACTTACGTGTAGGATCGATGGATCTATCAGATCCACATGGGGACTTGCATGCAACAAAGCCTGATGAGAGAGTTGAACTATTCAGAGATGCTCTACCTTTTCTTACCTTTGGCGGCATTTTTTGTTCTCCAGCGTGCCAGGATGTATTCCAGCACCGCCATGGAGCACATCTTCCTCGAGGTGGTGACTCTTCTTCTGAGCGACTTCTTGCCCAGTCCCCACGGACGGCGCCATCTGTGGTGGCGTGAGTTTTTGAAGGTAGGGGAATGGCGGTTTCACCTCGTCTCCCTGCCTCGGTGCGCGTAGCGCCCTTAGCCTACGCCGCTCGCGCCCGCTCTCCGCGGGCGCGAGTTTTTGAAGGTAGGGGAATGGCGGTTTCACCTCGCCTCACTGCCTCGGTGCGCGTAGCGCCCTTGGCCTATGCCACTCGCGCCCGTCCTCTGCGGGCGTGAGTTTTTGAAGGAAGGGGAACGGCAGTTTCACCTTGCCTCCCTGCCTTGGCGCGCGTAGCGCCCTCGGCCTACGCCGCACGTGCCCGTTCTCCACAGGCGCGAGGTTTTGAAGATAGGGGAACTGCGGTTTCACCTCATCTCCCTGCCTCGGTGCGCGTAGCGCCCTTGGCCCACGCCGCTCGCACCCGTTCTCCACGGGTGCAAGTTTTTTAAGGTAGGGGAACGGCATCCCAGCCTCCCTACCTCCGCGTGCGTAGCACCCTCGGCCTACGCTGCTCTCGCTCGCCCTCCACGGGCGCGTGTTTTTGAAGGTAGGGGAACGGCGGCCCCGCCTCCCTACCCCCGCGCACGTAGAGCCTTCGGCCTACGCCCCTCACGCGCGCCCTCCACGAGCACGAGTTTTTGAAGGTAGGGGAATGGCGGCCCCGCCTCCCTACCTCTGCGTGCACGAGTTTTTGAAGGTAGAGCATGAAAATCTTATAGTAATTGATTTCCTGGTAGACAAACATTGCAAAACAGAGTGAGTAATTCATGTCCTAGACAAGCATTGTGAAACAAAGGGAGTAAATCATATCCATATTTGCAAATCAGAATTTCATTGTTCGTGGTTTTTGAATTTAGAATACTAATCATATTTCTACTAAATTTGGTCAGTGTCAAAAATCTGTATCACTTGCATAATGGCCGGATATTAATGACCTTTTGTCCAAATATAGAACACAACTAATCATTGTAACTTACTGAGTTTAACCTGAAAAAACATGAATCCACATTAAATTAAGAAAAAGATGCCGACTAATTAGACATAATGCAATATATGACATAGGTACTACGATTCAAATTTGGATGGTTCAAATAAGATAACATCTCATATGAGAAACCCTAAATCATATTCATGTCCATATTTCTCCCTATTTAAATAGAAGAGAAACTATTAATCAGATGATTTAAACTATATTCGTTACTATTCAGTATCGTGAAAAATAATACAAATAATTCATATTCATCTTACATCCCTATTGGAGCATGATTTAAGATATGTCCAAACAATAATAAATCATCAACACTATAAGTGATGCTTTTATATTTCACAAATAATTCATATTCATGAATTCTTTTAGAAAACTTTTTACAAAATAATTTACCATATATAATAATGATGCTCGTGCACAGGCGTGTGCCAACCGTGCTATAGTAATTGTCAAAGTCGCACCTCGCTCCAGTTGGGCTCTCCTTATCGGTACACTCAATCATGAACCGTTAAAATACTAGCTAAAACCGGCGACATATATATATTATCAAAGTCGCACACCACGCTCCAGTTGGGCTTTCCTTTTCGGAACACTCAATCATGAACCATTAAAATACTAGCCAAAACCGGCGATATATACCCCCTCCAACCTTGACCTCAACATCGCATCACAGCTCAAGCTAGCATCATCGTTCCATCGCTTACTGAGCTAGCTAGTTAAGCTTCTCATCCGCAGGTTGCTTGCTTAGCTTAGTTTGTGAGATATGAGGCTCTCGTTGGCCGTTCTCTGCGCCCTGGTGACCGTCCAGGCGGTCCTCCTCGCCGCGCCGTCGGCGGAGGCCGGCGAGCTGGAGGTCGGTTACTACAACAAGAAATGCAGGGGCGTGGAGAACGTCATCAAGTTGCACGTCATCAGGGCTCTCAAGATGAACCGCCGCACCGGCGCTGCTCTCGTCCGCTTGCTCTTCCACGACTGTTTCGTTAGGGTATGTACATACAAGCCTCCACAGTTTATGGTAGGCCTGTTTTAAAGAGGCCTTCGAAAGTTGGGTTTTGATAAATATCACGAGGATATTTTCTTCTAAACAATCATATAAATTAATCACCTTTGGATGTGTGCGCGAAGATTCGTCTGCCGCCACCCCCACCTTCTTCTCTGGCAACCCCTTCTTCATTCTCTCCGGCGGTTACTTCTTTCTCCTTTCCGGCGATACATTCTTTCTCTTCGCCGGCGACTGCTTCTTCCTCCTCTTCGACGACCCGAAGGGAGAATCCCACCCCCCACACCTAAGGTTCACAATTTCCTCTAGGCATAGAGGGAGGCCGAGGGTGGTGGAGAAGGGGGCGGGAGTAGCAGGGAGGCGCGCAGAGCTGCTCCAGCAAGATGAGGGGGCGGTGCCGGCGACGAGGAGGTTGCGGCACGGAGGGCGACGAGGAGGCAGCGCAAACAGCGTAGGGTGGGATGCGGCGGGGTCGGGTAGGAGGTGACGGAGTCAGGACAAATGTTAGGTTTAGGGTTATATAGCAAATGAAAAATAATGAGAGCCGTTATATCTTAATCTAAGGGTTACAAATTTAAATGATTATTTAAAATAAAACATCCGGAAGGTTACTAGACACATCCTCAAAAATTTCATGCACCGACCATTTCACCTAAGCAACCTAGCTAGTTTATGTCCGACCAATTAATGTAGCTAGTAGACGTTAATTTAAATCGAACCCTTCGGAAGCAATGACGAAATTACTTAAACCATGCAGGGGTGCGACGGTTCTGTCCTCCTTGACGCGGCCTACGACAACCCTCACCCGGAGAAGGAGGCGCCGGTGAACATCGGGCTCGCCGCCTTCGACCTCCTGGAGGAGATCAAGACCGCCGTCGAGAAGAGGTGCCCCGGCGTGGTCTCCTGCTCCGACATTCTCATCTACGCAGCCCGCGACGCGGCCAGCATCCTCAGCAACGGCCACGTCCATTTCGACGTCCCCGCCGGCCGCCTCGACGGCTACGTCTCCTCCGCCTACGAGGCCCAGGCGGAGCTCCCGGACTCCACCTTCACCGTGCAGCAGCTCATCGACAACTTCGCCCGCAAGAACTTCACCGTCGAGGAGCTCGTCATCCTCTCCGGCGCGCACTCCATCGGCGTCGGCCACTGCTCCTCCTTCACCGGCCGCCTCACCGCCCCGCCGGAGCAGATCACCCCGGCCTACGGCGACCTTCTCAACTACAAGTGCCCCCACGGCGCCAACCCAGCCGTCGTCAATAACGTCCGCGACGAGGACTACGAGACCGCCGCCAAGTACATGCCGGGGTTCGCGAGCCGAGTCCGCAAGACCAGCGACTTCCTGGACAACACCTACTACCACAACAACCTCGCCAGGATCGTCACCTTCAACTCCGACTGGCAGCTGCTGACGCACACGGAGGCGCTAGGCCATGTCCACGAGTACGCCGACAACCGCACGCTCTGGGACGAGGACTTCTCCGACTCGCTGCTCAAGCTCAGCAAGCTGCCCATGCCGGCGGGGAGCAAGGGGGAGATCAGGAAGAAGTGCAGCATCGTCAACCACCGCCTATACTAAACCGCGCGTACTGGACGGAACTGAAGGTGTACATGCACGGAGATCCAAGAAATTAAGAGGCCAGCCAGGACACGTGCGCAGTGTTCAGTAACTAAGCTGGTGGTTTGATTTTGTCGTTCCATCCATTCTTTTGATTCCCATTGGTTGTACTTTGTTGTGTATTTCTCATATCAGCTCTGTTAATCTGTCATAATAGACACTCCCATAATTATATGCATATCTCACTACAATAAAAGCACGTTAATTCTTGCGACATCTTACAAATTATTAAGGTCTCAAACAACCGAATTACAAGTCACGCAATATATCGATCTGTATATGTTTCGTTGGCAACATTGACTCACCTCCAAAACTCTGATGAAATTTGAGGGAGCCGGAAGTTGAATTTCTCGATCTCCATTTTGTGGGCACAAACTCGAACAGTTCGGCTGCGTACGTACATGCTGTTGGAGTTGAATCACTCAACTCCCTCTCTGACTCTCTGGATATACGCACGTAGAGAGACAAATGCTCACAGAGAAAAAACTTCTTGAGATTGAATTGCTCAATCTCTATTTTCCTCAACTCTTTTTCTGGCTCTTACAGCTTAACAAATATAACAGGAATTACTCGTCCTAAATAAGTCTCATGTACACACACGACCTCCACGCACCCACTAACTTGGCCTATTCTCATGCCTCTTGGAATCTCTCCACGATCACACGAGGCTACTTCTTGGCTACGACCGCTGCTCACAACGCTTCAACTTCTAACTTCCCTTGGTACTCGAATGTTCCGATTGCACTCAGCTACGTCCGACTTTCGACCACAATACGCACACGGATACTTCCGACTGCTATAGTGTTCTTCCGACTATGACTTACAACCATGGTGCCTTACAACCATGGCTGCCTTACGACCATGGTACCTTACGATCACGGCTACCTTACAACCATGGTGCCTTCGACTACGTTGCCACGACCACGTCCGAGCACTGACTAGGTTCTCAAACTTTCGACTATTGCTTCAATCATGGCGCATCATCTTGATGCTACGAACACGGCTTCTTGCGTACTCGAAGTTTTCGACTGCCTTCGTACTCAGAGTCTTCAATTGCCTTCGTACTCGGTGTCTTCGACTATGGCTTCGGATGCAGCTTCAACCACTGCTTCACGATTTTGACCACGGTTTTGACCATTGTGGCTTCGACCGTTGTTTTGACTGTGCTTTCGATCACTTACAAATCATCAAAATTAATTCTAACATTCTCCCCCTTAATCTTGATGTGTTGACTCATCGATATGGATCACTCGCATCTTCTTGTCACACGCAGTGGCTTTCACCTTGTGGTCATTGTCGGTTTTACACCGTCTCCTCTAGCGACGATGGCTTCACACCACTGCCTTCGACTTCACGTCAAAACTTCACACAGCGACTTCGCACCGTTGTCATTGTTGATCTCACACTGACTTCTCGTCGTAGCAACATCGCACTGCCATTGGCGCTGGCATCACACCGACTAGACTTCCTCATCGCAATAGCCTTTGCCACCGCCAGCTTTTTCTGGTGCCATACACTACTAAATGCAAAGACTTATACAGCATAATCACTACATGCAAAAGAGCAAATAAGACATGTAGATACAAACTTTTGTCAAGATTAGTATCTAACAAATTTATTTTCCCTAATCTTGACTGACACACTTCACGGATCTTCACAGAAGAGCTGGCTCATCATCACTATGAATTTCATAGAGTAGCGCTTTCTCCTCCTTTCATTTTTCTTTCACCTCTTTTCCTTTCTCAGGGCACTTGTATGTGAAGTGACCAAACTCTTGGCAGTTATAGCATATCACCTTGGTTTTGTCGAACTTTCTTCCCACCACCACTGCTAGTGCTGCCAGAGGAGCCCTTTCCTCTTCGCTTTGATGACCGAGTCTCCCATTCAGCTTTGGTGAGAAGCAAATGCTCCTCATCCCCCTTCTCATGCTTACGGATCCGCTCCTTGTACGCTTTGATGTGTCCAATCGCCTGCTCGAATGGCATTGTATCCACGTCAAAGAATTGCTCAATTGCAGCAACAACCTGCAAAAACTTGT